>BQNB010017384.1:0-70027 GCA_026074375.1 Tanacetum coccineum | reverse complement strand
GACAAACTTACTTTTCAAAAAGCTCTCTTCTCTCCTCAATGAAAGTACCTCATACATACCATCTTACACTGCCTAAGTTCAAAATCTACTTCTTGGAATGAATTTTCCACTAATATAGCATTTGCAGTCATTTGTTTAGCTATTGGTCAACAGTTTAACTTTTCTAAACTAATTTTTGATGGTATGTTGAGGAACTTGGATACCAATACAAAGAAATCTTTAATGTATCCAAGGTTTTTACAATTCTTTTTGAATAATCAGATTTCTCTTACAGAAACTTTTAATGATACTTATGAAACACGTAAACATAATAAAAAGGTTTTCACTAATATGAAAACAAAAGGAAAAGATTTTTCAGGGAGAGTTACTCCATTGTTTGAATCAATGTTGGCACCACCTGTAGTTGGGGGTAAGGTTCAGGACAGAGTGGTGAGGGCTACCACTCTGTTACTGAATTATCATCACCCTAAAATACTCAATCACCTAGGCAAGCCTTACAAAAGGACACTTAGTTATCTCAAACTAGTGTGCCTATACCAAATGTAGGCGATGAGGTTGTCTTTAAGGAGAGGGATGACAGAGTGGTGAGGGATACCACTACTACTGCTAGCTTAGATGCAGCATAGGCTAGTGGTAACATAACTAAGACCCAATCTACGGCAATGTCTAATGATCCTCTTTCTTAGGAAATTGGTTCAGGTGACAGACCTAGGTGCCAAAAAGCCATGGGGGGTGCCATTGCTCAGACTAGGTCTGAGAGGGCATCTAAACATTCCTATGATTCACCTCTCCCAAGAGTTAACACACCCGGAAGTGATGAGGAAAGGAATGAAATAAATGAATTGATGGCCATTTATACAAATTTGTCAAATAGGGTTCTTGCCTTGGAACAATCAAAGACTGCTCAAGACTTGGTGATCAATAAGCTGCAAAAGAAAGTTAAAAGATTGGAAAAGGCACTAAGGGCAAGAACTCCAGGGATGAAGCTCTTCAAGATTGGTACCTCCAGGAGAAAAGGTTTGGATAAGGAGAATGTATCCAAACAGGGGAGGAAAAGTGACAAGACAAAGCCAATGTTTAAAGATAATGACTTTGATGTGCTAGATGATGCAATGGAGAATGTTGAAGGTGGTAGTACTGCTAAACAAATTACTACTACTAAGGATACACTTAATACTGCTAGTATTAATGTTAGTGCTGCTGGTCCTTCTACAAGTACTACTGGGGATATTTTTGAAGATGAGATGACAACTATTGCTGGTACACTTGTGGCCATTAGGAGTGCAAGACCAAGGACAACCTCAATAGTGATTCGTAATGTTGAAGAAGAACCAATGAGAGCAACACCAGTACTAACAATACAAAGCCAAGACAAAGGTAAAGGCAAGATGGTGGAGCCTGAACCTACTCCAAAGAACCCTAGAAAAGCTTAGATTCGGATGGATGAAGAGCTAGCTCAAAGCTTGTTTGAAGAAGAACAAGCACAGTTTGAGAGAGAGCAAAGGATTTCTGGGGAAAAAGCTGCAGAACAAGAGGCCAAGGATGCTGCATTGATTGAACAAATGGAAGATGTTCAAGCTAGGATAGATGCTGATAGGTTCTAGCTAAAAGAATTCAAGAACAAGAAAAAGAACAATTTTTTGTTGATGAACAGGCTAGATTCTTGGTGGAAACAATTACAGCAAAGAAGAAGTTCTTTGCAGTCCAGAGAGCAGCATAGATTAGAATCAGACCACCAACTAGAACTTAACTCAGAAACCAGATGATTAATTATCTGAAACACATGGGCAAGTACACTCACAATCAGCTAAAGAGCAAGAATTTTGTAGAAATTCAGAAGTTATACAAGAAGGAACAACAATGGATTAATGATTTTGTTCCTATGAGTGATGACAGTGGAAAGAAAGATGATAGCAGTAGCAAGCAAGCAAAAAGTAGTAAAAAGAGACCAAGAGCAGAACATGATGAAGAGAGTGTCAAGAAACATAAACTACAAGATAATGCTGAAAAGAAGGAGCTTAGAGCTTGCTTAGATATAGTTCAAGGGGATGACATTGCTATTGATGATGAATCCTTGGCTACTAAATATCCAATAGTTGATTGGAAGACACACATTTTGACTAAAAACATGATGTATTATCAAATCATCAGAGTAGATGGAAGTTCTAAGAATTACAAAATATTCAGTGAAATGCTTGATGACTTTGACAAACATGATGTGATGGATCTACACAGACTAGTAAAAGAAAGATATGATACAACGAGTGTAGAAGGATATGACTTATTGCTTTGGGGAGATTTGACGACATTATTTGAGCCTTGTGAAGAAGATGAAGTCTGGAGGAATCAACAAGGCTACAACTTGATAAGCTAGAGATTATTTGACTAATGTGGAGTTCATGTATTATTGATGGATAATGGAATTGCTATTCGTATGATGATAGAAAATAAATATCCTCTTACTCAAGAAATGCTTTCAAGGATGTTAAATAGAAGACTAGAAGTTAATCATGAAAGTGAAATGGCATTT
This sequence comes from Tanacetum coccineum, assembly GCA_026074375.1. NCBI lineage: Eukaryota > Viridiplantae > Streptophyta > Magnoliopsida > Asterales > Asteraceae > Tanacetum > Tanacetum coccineum. The sequence goes on along the minus strand of BQNB010017384.1, from coordinate 67,497 downwards.
AAGCTTCTCAGATTTGCAAGATCACAACTTAAGAAGTAGAAAAGTGTTTGGATACATCCTCTTAGTGATCAAGATGCTAATAATGAAGAAACTTGATGATTAACAAGATGAATATCAAGTTTAGGGGAGGATTGTTAGGAATTAGAGCCTTCTACAACTTAATGTTGTTGGTTCAAGTTTTTGCTGCTGCTAAAGATTATTGAAAACTGTCTATGTCATTAGTGATGCTAGTGTAATAGTTAGTGCTGCCAGTACAAAGTGTTCGTACTGTCAGTTTATTAGTACTGTTAGTTATATAGTTAGTACTGTTAGTTATAATAGTTAGTACTGCTAAAGTGCTATGCATGAGATATATTAGGAATAGATATGCATTGATCACTTGACGCATTTTATAAGCCCATTAGGGTTTCCTTGGTGTATAAAAGAAACCCTACGACATAGATCTAGATATCAGTTTTCATATTAGTATTCATAGTTTGCATAGCAATCATAGTTAGTATTCATAGCTATTTTGTAACTAAAAATAATATTTAATATATTGAAAGTTTAGTAAAGATCTTGTTTTACTGTTTCATTGTTCTTCTTAGTATTGCAAACTAAAGTCCGCATAGTTTGTGATATTCTCAATCTTAGTTTCTACTATAGTTGTCTTGGATCTATCCAATACAACTAAGCTTTAACAAGCTAAGTAAGATCTGTCAAGAATGGATCAACAACGAAATTCCTCATCATCAAAGATCTTCAAAGTCAAACAAGGAATCGTCTTTTGAGGATATTGTTAACCAAAGAACCATTTGATAAAATAGATTGTTAGCCTTGATGAAGAAGAGAAGTTTACAAGCTTTCAAGACAAGTATGAGTATGTCGGTCAAGAGCACAAGTTGATCGCGAAAGTCAAATCAAGATGATTCAAGACAAGGATATGATGCAAGATTAAAGATCTCAAGAACTCAAAGTTAAAAGATGAAGGCTCATGATCAAGATTACAAAAGCATGAATGAAAAAAGCCATACAAACTAGACAAGACCGAAGAATACAAAGCATAAGAGTTAAATCAAGATAACTTCAACATTGATCACGATAAAGTCGAGTCAACCTCAATATTGAGGGAGATTGTTAGCCTTATTTTTATATAAATCGAACAACAATGTTATCGGTCGTCTTTGTTATAGGTTAGTTGGGTTTAACTGGCTTGAACTTTAAGCTAATATTGTCCATATTTCAGGCTAAAAGCCCAACACAAGCCAAGGCCGGACCAATAGAAAAACGCACGAGCCAAGAGTGGCCTTAGACTATAAATATCACCCTCCTAGCATGTTAGGAGGGTGTTGGTTACCATTTATATGTGTGTAATCATCCACCTCTCGTTCTCTCTTTAGATTTCTCTCTTTACATCTCTTTCTCTTTTTCTTATTTGTATGCGTGTATGTTATAGCTTATTGGTAGCTTATTAGTGTTGTGTTATGGATTAGTATTTGGGATAACAAAGACAAATGAAATTGAAGAACTAGTTTCTAATGCTTATATTTCCCCCTACACTTATTTTGAACATTCTTCCCAATGTTCAATGATTACCAGAAAAACGAATAAAGGGAAAATAAGAAAAGCGAAAGAAACTAGTACTCCCCTGGTTTTGCTCAATATCGGAGAAGAAACAAGATAAACCGGCTAAATCCTCATCCAAGAATCTTCCACATGAAAATCCTAAGATCTTACGGGCTTCTCCTTATCAAATATAACCTGCAAATCAAAGACAAGAAACAACTACACCTAGATTAAAATCGGCGAGAAATAAAATACAACCCCATTAATCATAAATTAAAATCCAAGAAAATCAATAAAGATAGAATGTAAGAACTAATGTAAGCGTGGCTTTCTGGAAAAATTGAAAAATTAAAAATTCTAAAAAATAACTTTTCAAAAATTCGAAAACATGAAAATTCCTTTTGCTATAGTCGCGACGTCGTCAGGATTTAATCCTGATGCCGTCTCCACACACTGTGAAATTTTATTTCTTTGTTTCTTGAAAAAAAATTGGCAAACATATCCTATTAATGATTTCCTGGAAAAAAAATTCTATAGGCCACAAAAACGATTAGTACAAACATATGAAACCTCGTTTATAGGAAGAATACAAGTATATGAGCAAGAGACACGGGAATTGGACGTGAAAACAAGTAAATAAAGGATTCAAGACCAGTTACGGCGTAACTACCCCGCAAGTATTACGCCGTAACTTATAAAAGTCAAGTATGGTCATCTCCATAGTTACGGTGTAAATGCTTAGTCATAATTACGCCGTAATCTGCCACACAAGAAGACTGATAACTCAACCTAGTCACGGTTATGGAGTAACTAGGATGCTAAAGTTATGTCATAACCATTTTAAACCTAGATTATGGAAGCCCATATCAGCATGGTTACGCCGTAACCCACTACATCAGTTACAACGTAACTAAATCGAAATCCTCATTCTACACATTCGACATCAACCCTTCCACCATAGTATCAAGGGGCGAACCATGCTTCCATAGGTCGAAGAATTCCACCATAAGTCCAAGGGAGAAGTCACTTTACTTACTTTTTGTATTAATCATTAATAAACGCATCTTGTAAGAATTATGATGTTTCAATCCAAGATCTCTTTCATTATTTCTTGTTGTTTTGTTACTATGAGTGGCTAAGCACTTCTGAGGATGGCCTAGTTATGAATTTGCTTATGTTATGTTGATTGTTTCATGTTTATTTATCAATGTATTAGATATCCTTATTTCTTGTCAAACTTAGGATTAATAGGGTACTAGGATAGGTTGGCATCTATCCCTAGTATAGGAATTTACCAAATTACCGCCTTTATCGCATTAAATACTTAAAAAGCTCAACAACTCTTTTAGAGGGGGTTAATAATCTATCTAGGTTATAGAGATGTCTTTAGGATAGTTGGGGATTAATCACTACAACTTGGATTCCCTACCTTCGTGACTTTCGAGGATCGGGATCGCATGAAGTATAGGACAAACCTCAAATGCCAATTCGGGTATGTTGATATTAGAACCACTAATAAAACGATATATAGACATTAGACTAGGAAACATGTCATAGCATTAGTAATGAAATAACTAGTTTAGCATGCCTTTCTCCCTGATTGTTTTCATCTCTATTTACTTTTCGCTATTTTTTTCCTGTCAAAATTCTCAAATCAATTCAAAACCATTTCTTAAACGTGACACTTTTCAAAGTAAAACTAATACAACTTAGCTCTTGGGACGACCTCGGATTTACCAATCCTGCACTACACACGACTAGGTTCTCTGCCCGTTAGCGCGTGTAGAAATCTTATGAGGTGTCATTTTATACACTTTTTCGGGGTCATTTAACCCCCTAAATCATGCAAATATGCCCAGATTATGTGCTTAATCGTTTGTTTTTGTGTTTTTAGCACTTGGATGGCTTTTGGAGGAAAAACACGTGACTTGGGCTCATTTGGAGAAGAAACGGACAAGACTATGACTCTACACCAAATCTCTTGAAGAAATAGTCATTCAGACGGTGGAGACGGCGTCACCAACTCTTGCGACGACGTCAAAACGGTGGAGACGGCGGGTTCGTGTAATTCGTTCATGACTTAGGAAACACTTACACAGATCATCATAAGGGTGACAAAGCAACAAGATTAGGAGAAGCAAACTGAGGAGTAGTGCATGATTAATTAAATATGTTCATTTACCATATAAGTTATCACCAAAGTAGTTTAGATTTATAATTAGTTTAATTAGTTAAAAACCAACCAACCTCTCAACTAATGATATTTACTTTTTTTTATAAAAACATAAAAATACAAAAAGAATCTTCTCTTAACCTCGTAGACCTTTATTAGATTATGTTCGAGCCTTTCCAACCTATTCCTTTAGATAGCGATAACAACCCTCGATTCTTGCCTATACTATACTACAACGGTTAGGTACACTGCCTAGGGAGTTGTAGAACTTCTTGTTGAAGTCTTACAATGACCGCACACCAAGTTTTTAGCGCCGCTACATGGGGGAATAGTTAGGTTTCGATCATTGTTTAACTTAGGTTTATCGCTTGATTCCTATCAAGTGAGATTTTATTTTCAGTATATTAGCTTTCTTTTAGTCTATCTTTTCTTCATACCCTTTGTTCGTAATCCATTTTTGTTGACCTCCATGGAAAACGAAAATTCTATCCGTACTCTTGGAGATTACTCCAAACCTAGCCACGAGGGCTATCGAAACACCATTGAGCTCCTCGTAGGGAACAATGTGGTGCCTCTGCGATCTGACACCATCCAGTTGGTGCAAAACGGATGCTCGTTTCACGGACTTCGGTCCGAGGATCCAAACCAACATCTCAAGGATTTTTTTAAACTAGTGGACTCACTTGACCTTGATGTTGTAGATAAGGAAAGAAAGTTCCTGCGTTTATTTCAATTTTCCCTTCGCGATCAAGCTAGAAATTGGCTTGAAAGTCTTCCAGCAGGATCCATCTCCACATGGGAGGAACTTACTACTCGTTTCCTTGCTTAATTCTTTCCACCGGGAAGGACTGCAAAACTTCACAATGACATCCTAATGTTCCAACAACATCAAAGATAGTCTCTTTCTAAAGCATGGACTCATTTCAAGGACTTGCTCTAAAAAGTCCCTCATCATGGCATCGATCTTTGGCTCCAAGTCCACATATTTTACGACCACATCGATCACACCTGGAAAAGCACAGTTGACTACGCAGTCAAAGGCTGATTAAGGAAAATGAGTGCAGAAAAGCCTGGACCACTATCGAGGAATCGGCTTGATATGATGACGAAGGATGGAATGACCCCATCCTCTCAGAAGAAGGGATCCTTGACTACAAAAACCCCAACATTGAACAATTATTAGGGGTCATGGAGTGTAAAGTTGATATGCTCATGAAAAATGCAATCTCATTAATTGGAAGGAGTAAAGACGTTTGCGGGATGATGAGCTACATGATGCGCCAACTACCACCAGAACTATCCCGCCAGGAGGCTTTCGAAGATCTCGTGATGAATTTCATACTCGATCATGAAGAGAAAGTTAATCAACTCGAAGAGTACATAAGTGTTATTGGAAGTGATTTCATGCAACTCTCTTTGGAGGTTATAGTGAAATTAAAGGAGTAAAACAAGGATGGAAGAAAATAGAGTCAAGAAGATCGAGAAGATCACGAGGTACCCCGAACTGAGGATCTTGAGCCCCTTAATGGTCATAAATTCTTGGAAGCTCTTACAGAAAAGGCATCTTTCCATACACCTAAATTTGTCTCACCAAAGTCACTCTCTATCAAATACGTTCGCACAATCTTCCCTAGTCCACCACTTGTAAGGGAAAGTACCCTTGGCTTTAAGCATAGTACAAATAATAATCTAAATGTCAAGTCTCGATATAATGTGGAAAATCCAAACCCACAAAGTACCCCACAAGTCATCCCATCATTTGAGGAAAACACACCTCCCGTGACTTACCCGGATGAAGTAGAAGAGATTATAGGAATTCTGATTGAGGTAGAAGCTTTAGACGAAACACCACTAGAGGAATTAGGCTTGAATACTTGTAATCATGACATTCCTCTTAGTTCTAGGGAAATTCCTAGTTTTGATGAACTAGATCCTTAACTACAACCCTTTCCTAGTTTCCCATCCTTAGAAGTAGATCTAGCAGAAGATAAAGGCCATGAACCACCCATCAAACCACCTAGTCGGAATAGTTTTAGGATGAAGGAAGTAGATCATTTGACCAATCATAAACCACCTCCACCTCACGTGGCATCTTTCCACCCTAAGGATACGTATTGCTATTATCACTCATGCATTGGCAACCCTAAGAAACATTATGGATTTAAACCATGTTTATTAGGACAAAGTGGATCTCTATGTGTTGATTTTTCGAATATGGAGATGATAGAAAATGATTCGGAATTAGAATCTAAGAAATTTTATTTTCTAGGAAGAGGACTTAATTCACCCGTTAGGCCAAAATAAGTAGAGAAGGTTAGGATTAAAGAACATGCCATTTGGAGCATATAATTCAACAACTAATTTTTTTTAGCATGTGACCCCTTCTTACAACAATGGTGTGCACCATTACTATCACCCACACTTGAACTCAAGCGTAAGGGAACCCTCCCCTTTATCTATTAAATAAGGGTAGAGTCAGGCTCATGACTTAAACAAAAACAAGCTCTTTTTGGGAGGCAATCCAATCTTTTATTTTCTTGCATTTTAGGCGTGTCTTGTGTGTTTGTTTTGAGTCAGTTAATCAATTTTATGGTTTTTGCAGGAAATAACTAATGGGAACTTGCGTACACGGATTTTTGAAGAAAAGAAAAAAATCTCTACAGACCCTGGAGACGGCATCAGGATTAATCCTGATAGCATCGCCAGTTCTGCTACAAGAAAATTTGATTTTATATAATTTTTGAGAAATTAATCTTGTATAATTTCCAGGATTTGTAATTTTCCTAAAAAACCACGATTACGTTAACACATTCATCCTATCTTTATTTCTTTCATAGAGTCTAAATGTAACTTTTCGTATTTTCAGATCATTTTACGACGTTATATATTTCACTATTTATTTCTATTCTCGTACGCATTTGCTTTTAATTTTAAACGTTAAAGTTAAATCGCGTAAACTAAAAATCAACAATCAACGTAAACGGACACCAAGCGAATTAAAGTTTTTGACAAGCGAGCAATATATTATTTTTACAAAAGTAATAATCAACTTTTTAAATTTATTTTTATTGGTTACGTAAAACGTTTACGTTTCGCAATTAAATACATTTAGGCATTCACGGAACCACCAAAACTTGTCTACACTTCAACAAATACCAAATTTTATACCCAATGCTCAAAGTTTTATAAAAATGCACCCATATGTATTACCTTAGCTGAATTTAAGATAAAAAAATCAACCAAGACTTACAATTTACAAGTATACACTTTAAGATTAAAACTACACATTTATCACTTCAAGTATTAATAGGAATTTCATTTCAAGATATCAAGATATTTTGTATCCCTTTTTCCTCCCTAAAATTCGGCAACACAAGGACCATGGGGACATTTAGCACACAATTTTCCCAACTTGAACTTGTACCAACCTAGAACTCATTAAGGTTTAGTACTTAGCTAGTGTTCTTGACCAACTATTCCCTAAATTTACTCTACATGTTCCAACCCCCCCCCCCTTTTTGGTCTTGATAGTCTTGGACTCTCTAATAGTATCCTTGACTAACTTTTGATACATATAACACATGCATTCTAATAGATACACACTCACTCTTATTTCCTTAGTAAAATTTCATAAGTATCTCTCTCTCTTTTGCTCTCTTACCCATGACTCAAGCCAAAAACACACAAACCATAAACTTTCATTTTATCAATCATACAAGTGATCTAGGTTGTTATCTAAAGTGTTGGAAGTGTTTTGGAAGCTCGAGTTATATATTAGGGTTTTTTTGGATTAGGGTTTTACATAGATTGGAGCTGGGTTTGTTTGCCTAAACAAGGGTTTAGGACATTCGTTGTTTCATACTAGGTTATCTAAAAACCCTAAACCCTTTACTTTCATGATTTTTTATGGCTATATGATGTTGGTATTTTAATCACAATCTAAGAATCTTTTGTTGGTAATGGGTTCCCGGTAAAATGTTTTTACTCAAAAATGATTAGTATAAAGGATGTGGGTGAGTCCCACATCTCAGCCCGTTACATAGGCAAAAAGCGAACATAACAAGCACAACTACTCCATAGGAGGATACTACTAAGACTAGATTACAATTGACTCAACAAACATAAAAATCTATTTCTTGCTTCTGCACAGACCGTGATATCAAGATCATCACAAATAGACTGAAGGTGCTCGGACAAATCATGATTCTCGTACATATCGTCATCATACGGGTCATAATCATCATTATCCGGATAAGAATCCCTCCATTGTTCCAACAAGCTATTAGTACCATAACCTTTATCACTTCTATCTTTACCACTCGTTAAAATCCTTAAGTTAGCAGTTTCATCAAAAACCACTTTCACTTCACTATCACTTTCCGCAATACCCGTAGGAACTAGCGGGTTCTTGTCATTATCCAACAGCCTAAGTTTACCTTCATAATTTCTCGTTCTATTTTATCGATTTTCTCACCAATAGGAGTATTACTAGCAAACTCTCCGTCATTATCGGCATTCATAAAAGATGATCCACTAGAAGTAGCCTCATTATTTACCAAATTAGTAGTCCCCCCATTGGTACCAAACTCCTCATCATTATCGCCGAATTTAAGCCACATCAAATGAATATTGAATTACTAACCTCAATTAGTAGGTTCCACATAGAATTAGGCTTTTTGAGAACATGTCGATATTCTTTTTGAGGTTTAAAACCCATTTTGGACCAACCGAAACACCTCGAAAAGTTTGACTAGGCTTCTTCATAGTCTTCTTCTCACCTGCACCTGTATTCTTTGGACATTCCTCATAAATATGTCCAAAAAAAAAAAAAAACAAACAAAAAAAAAATAAACCCCCTTACATGACGAACACCTAGGAGTTTCCACTCATATTCATCACGGACATTACATGTGTATATGGCCCTCCTTAGTAATTTTAGAATAGCCATGACAATGTTATCTTTCAACTCCACATCAGCTCGAAGCTCAATCATAACTCTAGCATAACTTGACCTACCCCAAGATTGCATGCACATATCAGATGTATAAGAGTCAAGCATTAGAGGAGTACCCAGTTTAGTAGCAATGGCACTCAAAACCTTCCTTGCGGAGGTCGTAAAGGTTACACCATGGAGTTTAACCCAAAATAGTAATAGAGTACTGTCATTTTTCTTCCTTTAATTGGTTCTCATCCGGTTGCCATTTCTTCAAGTTAAGCGGGTATTCCGGAGATCCATTGGATCTACTTCTCTAAGCATAGCATCTAATCCGTCATGGAATAAAATTGAAAAGAGATATCCGGTAGACGAACTGCATCATTGAGCGAGTAAGGCTCATATTTTTACCCATTTTATTCTAACATAGTTAGCAACAACAGGGTATGCCACCTTCTTCCCCAAGAAAAAACCATAAGCAGTATTAGCAAATCGTTCATATTTGCTCGAATATATTCCACCGAAACAACCAATCATCCCATTACCCGGGTGTATCAAATGTACAACATTCAACTTCTTCGCCAATGGGTTTACCAGTAATATTAGCATACGATGATCTTACAGGGCAATACCGCCGTAGAGTAACCGGCGTAGTTAATGGTGGAAAAGATTCTGAAACTGTAGTATCTTCCAAAGAGCTTATCTTTTCCTTCTCCACCCATCATGTCAACCACAGATGGTGTTACACCCTCTTAGATAGGTAGATGCAACACCAACTGGAGTATCTTCATTCATAGTATCATCTGATTACGTAGACACGCCAATACCTGAAGATGTATTCATCGAATTCCTATTAAGACTCTTCTCCTTATTGAGATTCTTCTCCTTAACACCTCTCCCACCCCCACTCCCTTTTCTGCTTAGAATACCTCGCTCTATTCCCAACACATTCAAACCCTACGCACGAAAAAATATCAAACAGCTCGAATCACAGTAATGAAAAACAACACTGATTAGTAGGGTTTATGAATTATTAAGATCCTGTAGTAAATATTAGTGATTAATACGCAGATCAGGTATAACAATGAACCTTAGAGAAAGAGACGAATCCCTACAAAATAAAATCACATAGGTCCCTAAATTAACACACTGTGTGAATTAAAAGTGTACCACATATGGCATTAACTCACCATTAATATAGTGATATTAAAAAAACGATTATAATCAAAGATCAAAACATAATTTAATAAAACACTAAAGTTGGAAAGAATTAATAAGGGGAGATCGAATTGAATTTTAGGGATAATAAGGAATGCAATTTCTCCACAGCCAATATATTAGGGACAAATTTATATTCACCATCTAAGAACTTATTTACATGTATAATGGATTTTTCTTGTAATCATGGTATAATATACTTTTTCATATGTTTTATGGAAGTTAAACACGTGTTGTAATGGAAGTATAAGTATTATTCAAGTGTTGGTTATGTATATAAGGTATAAATAGTAATGGTTTAAAAAGTTACTTATAAGTTTATAAGTAAGTGTATAAGGACTGTTGATCTTGTTATCTTGGTCAATATTTTTGACAAATCTTGGATAAGGACTAAGTATATAAGGATGTAATATATGGTGTAGTAGAGGACTTGTAACAAAGTTACTAAACATAAAATTTACAAAAACAAGTTTAAACATATTTTTAGAAAAATATTCCAAACCTTCTGTTTTAATTCGAAATAAAAAGTATTTATTTTATATTTTTATAAGATACTACATGTCTTGAGGATTCCAACCATATAAATAACTTAAAAATTCGCTTTATAACGAAGGAGATACGTAATTTGCAAGTTATACGATAATAAACGCTTTTATAAAAGAAATTTTATAAAAACTTATTACAAACCACTTCTGATATAAAAATTTGTTTATTTTTCTCAGATAGTACATATTTTTAGGATTCCAAAACATTAAGAATCATAATTTTTGGATCAATAATGAAGGAGTTTATGGAATTCGCAAGTTACGATAATAAAGACTTTTATAAAAATATTTCATAAAAGTTACTGTTCACATCAGGTATTTTATTTTGAAAATGTTTAATTAGATAGAACTTTTAATTACAAAGACGTGCTCGAAACAATCACTAAAATCGGAGCTAAAACGAATAAGATACGACATTTACGAGTTTACGACGATTATTTTTATAAAAATAATTTTATAAAAGTACATGAACAGTAAAAGTACTGTTCAACAGAGTACTCAATAATACAAAATGTAATATTTTGTTATATTTTTCTAATACGAAACGTGGGCGTAAAGACGTACAAACTTTTGAAAACGTAAAGATAAATATTTTACTTTTTCGAAATCTACGTCTTAACTTATAAAACTCGAGCGCAACTGTGTATGGGAGATGTAGGACTGATATTAATGGATTTGCATCATTGCACACTAGCTTTCATTATTCTAAAGCATATTATTAATTTAGGTTGCGGTTAGAGTTTCCGCGCCTCGTTTTCCGTGCTTACTTTTCATTGACGATATTACTATTTGCTTAAGGTGAGTTCATAGCCCCCTTTTCATCTACTTTTTTTACAAACTCTACGGGGTGAAATTACATGCTTATTTTACTATGGACACAAGTATTTTAAATTGTATGCTATCCAGATTATTGCCTGAATATTACTGCCTAAGTTACTGTATTGCCACTATCTAAGTCCTTACCTATCATGAACCGTTAATTGCTAATGTAGTGAGCGCAAGTGTTATGGATAGATCTATCAGGACTAACAATCCCCACCTGGAATTTCTGGTCACAAGTTGATCATGGTGCATTTAACATTTTGAGGAACTTGTAGGTTGTTTTGGCAGACACCCTATATTTATTTTGGGGCACTGACATTTAAGGTTTCGATGTCCTGAGCTTAGTGTAATAATACATGTTTTGGACTATGGAATACGTACATATTCTACCGTTACTTAAATCTTGTGGTCCACTCTTTTACTAATAAACCTATGAATTCACTCAACCATTGTGTTGACTTTTAACATGTTTAATTTCAGGTCCTAAGGTGAGATTTCTAGAGGGGAGCTGCGAGGATATCATGAGGATGGATTCTGTGTTTTCTTTAAATTCAATGCACTATTTAACTTTTAAAAACTTATGTCATCTTTTGAAATCGTGAAACTTTTGTGTTTCAAAAGTATATTGAAGTTTTATGACGCTTTTAAGTATGTGGGACCTAATGTAAAAACTCTAATATTTTATAATGCGTCGAATGTACTTATTTAAAACGTCTCTTTGAGGTCGTTTCCTATATCTTGTTTGTTGTACTATGATGCGGAACCCTATTGTTACCATTCCGCTGCTACCTGATTTTGAGGGTGTTACAGATTGGTATCAAAGCTAAGGTTATAGGGAACTGGGTCATTTTCAAAACCTAGTCTATAACCAAAATTTTTAAAGATTTTCTTTTCTTTCATTTTTAAGATGCAGAATCCTTCATCGCTTATCCGATATCCACGCACGCGCATTCCCTGATCCTTACTTACTTTTTCGATTATCATTATTGTATTATATAGTTTTATATATAATACTTGGGTAAATTTCAATCCCTTACGTCTATCTTTTAGCGTATTACTATTCATTCGTATCGGTCAGTTATATAAATATTGACCATTCCGATTATTGCGTACTTCCTGATTTCCCATCTTCTCCCTTGAGCATCAATACTGGTATTATATGAGAATACCCATATATATGAGCTACTTTCTTTTTGATCTCTTACGCGTACCTCAGGATTACCGCTACCTATTTATATAAAGGTGATTTATATAAGTGTTGACTATTTTCTACCCTTCGTTAGAATCCTCTATATTTTTATATAAATGTTGTTTATATGAATATCAAAGCTCTTCTAAGACATTGCAAGTTATATTATTACCTCCGAATTTTTTTTCGTGACTTTACTTTGTTCTCCTTTGATGATATCGAAACTCGGTATAGTCTTTTTTTATCCCGAGGACTATTTTGCTATTCGATTCGAAGTTTGATCATTCGCCTCGTATTTCTGAAACGTATATGTCGTCAATTAATCCGTTGAATGGAAACATGCCGAGCAAATTAAACACAACTTTAACGGGTCACCTCATAACCCTTCATTCTTTTGGAAAAACGACTATTACCTTATTTCCGCGTAATGTGTCACCTGGGAGCGCCCATTTTTGGAACTTTTGAATGAAACTTTGTGTTTCGCCTTTCTACCCGATTTAGTGATATCCGTTATAGTTATTTTCGTGTGCCGTGTTAAAATTTTTATCCGTTTAAGTATTATAAGTGATTTATAATTCTACTAAACACCCCGGGAGCTTAAAATTTTGTTTATTTCTATAGATTCCGATGTTTCCCGCGTCGTAGCCGAACTTTTGTTAAAATAATACGCTTTTCACCTTACCTTTCTATTTAAAGATGCAACTTCACTTTAATTTAACTAAATAATACAACCATATCACCATCATGAAGATTTTTATTTATTACTCCTAAACATCTTTACAACTATCCTACAATCACCTCTACAAAAAGTATCAAGCAAAAAAAAATATATATTTAAATAAAAATCTTGATTTCTATACTTTGGGTTTAAGTGAAGATAAAACAAGAAGGAATCAGTATCTTTATATTTTTTTTCTTTTCCTTCGCATGAACTCGTTAATTATAAGCATTTTAAAACCCTTCTCTATATTATTTTTCATGTGTTTATTTTTATACTTAATTTACTTGTCGTAGAATCCACATGGCTGTGTGCTAGAATGAATATTGGGTGAACTTGGGTGATTGAAAATGGCTTAGATGGCGGAGATATGTTAGATTAGGCATTGTGAAGTTGTAACAAAGCGAAAATAGCGTTTGGTAGGGTTTCAGAATGGACCATTAGTGCAGAAAATTACGCAGCAGGTTTCGGGTATCTTAAAAATATTTAAATGATTTTTTTGTCTAATATATGGTAGAGCTTGTTCTTGTGAATGTTTCGTAGGTGAATCGTCAGTAATCCTAAAAAAACAAAGTACTAATGGCGATTTTTTTTAATTATTTTGAAAATGTATATACAAAAAACTCGGCCTCTTTTTATTTTTCTTAAACTGCGCAGAATTCTAAAGGGACAAATAAGGTCATTTATGGTCAATATCGGATTTTCGGTCGAAACATAAAAAGTTGTTTGAAAAAAAAATCGTTTTACATGTACGGTGAAGGAAACCAAGTCTAAGAATATTTAACGACAAGACAAAACCGAAGTCAACATATAGAAAATTCCTTATATAGAAAGTCAAAACTAATAAAAATTCAAATATAGTTCTTATGTGTCATAGCGTTCATTTGAGTTAGTAAAAGCATAACGAATGTCATTTTATAACTATATGATTATGGATGTTTTCATCAACTTCTAAATATGGTAAGTTTAAAAATATTAAACTTTATTATAAACAATATAACGTCGGAAATAAGGTTAAGCATTTAATTATTGGGATGTCGGTGTTAACGAAAATAAGGTAACTTTTTTATCCAATATAACGTCTTAGAATATCAGTCTTTCCAGAATTGAAAACTTTTTAAAAATAAAAAACTTTAAAATATGCAACTTTTAAACTAGAACATTTCCGAAAAGTAGCGTAACTTAATTACGCGCATGACTCTATCTTTAGGACGTCGTAATAAGTAAACTTAGGACGCACGTGTAGATTCTATAGGTACTCCTTCTATATGTAAAAAAAAGTACAGTCGATTCTTTAATCGTGTCCTCCTTCTTTTGTGAGTTGTTATCAGATGGGTGACAAGTTTACCTTCGTTGTTGTTTTATCACCGTGTTCCTTAGTTCCTGACTCATTAACACCTCATTCTTTCCCCGTTACTTCAAGTGATTATGGAAAATCATACCGCCCAAAAAGGCAACTTCTAAGTTCAGCAAATATTAAACGACTCTCTACATTCATTTTGTCAATCGAGTCACTCCTTGCATTCATTCCTTTGAGTGTTATTACATTCTGATACCTTTGAGGCTTACTTCTATCTACTGTTGTTATGATATAATATATTCTAATGAATCTAAAAATCTATAGCCTTCAATTCGCGATCTGTGGATACGAAAGGACTCTTAAGGTCATTCTCTTTGGACTACTTCTACGTTTTTTTTTTTCTTTTATTGATTTTTTATTTCTTCTCTTGGTTTTTCTTCGAACAAATGACTCTTTATGTTCATTCTCTTTGACTCCTTCTACATTTGTTCGGACATTCTTTATGCTTACGATGATCTATCGCTTATTCAACAACCCCGATGTTATCTTATAAACCATTTTACTGTTCGCTCATAAACTATCTTGCTGATTTCCTATAAACTAAATTATTGTCATCTTATATACTATTTCGTTTTCATCTTAAGAATTGTTTTGTTACTTTACAAACTATTTGGCTAATGCCTTATAAACATTTTCTAATTCACCCTATGAACCATTTTGCTACTATATCATAAACCATTTTACTATCGTCTTATATACCATTTTTATTGTCATCCTATGAGCTATTTTGCATTCACTTTATGAACTATTTCATTACATTATAAAACCATTTGATACCATTTTATACATAACCCTAGCTTGACGAAATGAGCATTGCATCGTTAGTCCTCAATTATACATAACCTGATCAACTATGTATAATTCAGGAAGGACCATGTTATGCTGAGAGTAGTCTCCTAAAGTTTTACCAAATTCAAATTTGTACGTATAATCCCAACGAACGAACATTTCATTCATCAACCCTTATTTACCAAATATTCGTGCGATCTTGCTTAATCGTTTTATTGAACCCTCTAAACACGTAAAGCAAACTATTCAAACTTAATATACCGTGGGAACTCAGTGGAATCCATATCACCTTTCATGTCTTTAACCCGAGGAGATATTTATCTCATTAAACATTGTCTCTCGCTAGATGCATTTCGACTAGTCAACGGGCTACACTTTATCACAGATCCTATAAAGATCATAGATCATAATGTCAAACAACAAAAGCAGAGTCGTATCTCTATAGTTAGAATTCGTTGGAACTCTCGGCAAGGAGCTGAGTATACCTGGGAACGTGAAGATCAATTCCGGAAGAAATATCCGCATCTTTTTACTAAACCCGTACCTTCGTCAAGTGTCGCGACTTGAGCCTTGGGGACAAGGCTCTTCTAATGGGAGGAGACTGTAACATTTCGTATTTTCAGCTCATTTTACGACGTTATATATTTCACTATTTATTTCTATCCTCGTACGCGTTTGCTTTTATTTTTAAACGTTAAAGTTAAATCGCGTAAACTAAAAATCAACAATCAACGTAAACGAACACCAAGCGAATTAAAGTTTTTGACAAGCGAGCAATATATTATTTTTACAAAAGTAATAATTAACTTTTTATATTTATTTTTATTGGTTACGTAAAACGTTTACGTTTCGTAATTAAATACATTTAGGCATTCACGGAACCACCAAAACTTGTCTACGCTTCAACAAATACCAATTTTTATACCCAATGCTTAAAGTTTTATAAAAATACACCCATATGTATTACCTTAGCTGAATTTAACATAAAAAAATCAACCAAGACTTACAATTTACAAGTATACACTTTATGATTAAAACTACACATTTATCACTTCAAGTATTAATAGGAATTTCATTTTAAGATATCAAGATATTTTGTATCCCTTCCCCCTCCCCTAAAATTCGGTAACACAAGGACCATGGGGACATTTAGCACACAATTTTCCCAACTTGGACTTGTACCAACCTAGAATTCATTAAGGTTTAGTACTTAGTTAGTGTTCTTGACCAACTATTCCCTAAATTTACTCTACATGTTCCAATGCCCCCCTTTTTGGTCTTGATAGTCTTGGACTCTCTAATAGTATCCTTGACTAACTCTTGATACATATAACACATGCATTCTAATAGATACACACTCACTCTTATTTCCTTAGTAAAATTTCACAAGTATCTCTCTCTCTCTCTCTCTTTTGCTCTCTTACCCACGGCTCAAGCTAAAAACACACAAACCATAAACTTTCATTTTATCAATCAGACAAGTGATCTAGGTTGTTATCTAATGTTGGGAAATATATTGTAAAAGACTTAATACTGGTAGTATAACAGTTAAGTCTGGTAGTATTAGTTAGTTCTGGCAGTACTAAGTTAAGTCTGGCAGTACTAAGTTAAGTCTGGCAGTACTATAGTTAGTACTGATAGAGTGGCAGTACTATAGTTAGTATTGGTCGTATGCAGTTAAAGTAGTTTATATAAAACAAAATGAAAGCACCCGCCCCGGTCGAGTAATAGTTATCTTAGAGATATTTTAGGAGATATCTTAGGAAAGGCCCCTTTTTGTCTTCATCCAATAGGGAACATATAAGCAACTTTGATCTTTACAACCTCAAATCATATATCAAAACTTTTAATCCAAGCTTTCCACTGACTCAAATTACCCCCATGAGGTTCAACACAAATAATGAACTCAAGCAGTAGAAATTTTAAACTAGCAGTATTAATAATGACTAGTAGTAGTAATGACCTTCCCCTAAAACTGTACATGAACATCTTCAATTCTGTATGCTTCAGTTGGGCTTATATGTTAGACTTGGTGAGATGCTGGGCCTAGGATATCTTACAAGTGGTACCAGAGCTAATAGAGGGACTCTGAGTAAGAAGAATCACTAGAACCACAAACAAACACTCTCCTACAATTCTTTAAAAAAATGTCTCAACCAGCTAATGATGAGTTCTTACAACATCTCAGTGATGATGAAGCATCAAACCATGAAGATGCATCAGACACTGGTGCTGCACCTAAACAAAAACAACAGGTGATTCCTCAAACAACTGCTATCTCAAATATCAAACTCCCAATTCTGAAGAAGGAGGAGTATGATATATAGGCTATGGAGATGGAGCATTACCTTGAGTACATTGACAATGATGTTTGGAAGGTAATTCAGAATGGAAACTCCAAGAAGAGAATTTCAACTGGAAAGGATGGTGTTATTCGAATACTTCCACCAGTAACTGCTCCAAAAGTTCAAGCTGTTGAAAAGGAAAGGAAGGCTAAGAATATCTTGCTGATGGCCATTCCCAAGGAGCATATGAGAAGATTTCATGGAATGGATGATGCAAAAGAAATCTGGGAAGCCATCAGAACTAGGTTTGGTGGTAATGCAAATTCAAAGAAAATGCAGAAGGCTGTTTTCAAACAACAGTTTGAAGCATTTACAATATCCAGTTCAGAAGGGTTAGAAAAGGGATATGACAGATTCCAACAATTACTTTCTCAGTTGGAAGCTCATGGTGCTGAAGTATCAACTGAGGATGCAAATCATAAGTTTCTCAGATCTTTGCCCCCAGCATGGTCCAATCTGGCAATGACTATGAGAACTAAACCAGATGTTGACACTTTATCTATTGATGATTTGTACAATAACCTTAGGGTTTTTGAGCAGGAAATCCAAGGTGCCTCAAAAACATCTTCAAGTGCTCAAAATGTTGCTTTTGTTTCACAAAGCAAAAGCAGCACTAATAAGGTTAAGTCTGGTTTTACTGGTGCCTACAGTACTTGCACTCCTTCTACTTCTTCAACTAATACTCCAGAAAAAGAAGCGCTTGTTGGTTTTGCTGATGAAGTTATTTATTCCCTCTTTGCCAAACAATCAGAGGACTGAGACTTGCTTCATGAAGACCTGGAACAGATTGATGACTTGGACATTGAAGAGATGGACATAAACTGGAAGATAGCAATGATTGCTATACGAATGAAGAAGTTCTATAAGAAAACAGGAAGTAGAGTTCGTGTTGATGGAAAAGCACATGTTGGCTTTGACATAAAGAAGCTTGAATGTTTCAATTGTCACAACACTGGTCACTTTGCTAGGGAATGTACAGCAAAAGGGACACATGATGGAAAGAAGAAGAGAGACTCTTTTTATCAACACCAAGAAGCTGGAAAGCAAGAGAAGAATCAGATGGGATTGCTGACAATGGATGATGGTATTGTCAATTAGGGAGAACACACTGAATATGAAGAGACAAATCATGCACTCATGGCTATTAGCTCTAGAAGTGAGGTATCTTTGTGTTATAAAACTTGCATTGATTCATACAATACTCTTAAAACACTGTGTGATGAACAAATGAATCAGTTAGGTGATTCTTCTATAGTTCTAGTGATTCTTCTTACTATAGTTAGTGGTATCAGAGCCAATAGAGGGACTCTGAGTAAGAAGAATCACTAGAACCACAAACAAACACTCTCTTTCAGATCCTTACAAAATGTCTCAACCTACTAATAATGAGTTCTCTCAACATCTCAATGATGATGAAGCATCAAACCATGAAGATGCATCAGACACTGGTGCTGCACCTAAACAACAACAACAGGTGATTCCTCAAACAACTGCTATCTCAAATATCAAACTCCTAATTCTGAAGAAGGAGGAGTATGATATATGGGCTATGGAGATGGAACATTACCTTGAGTACATTGACAATGATGTTTGGAAGGTAATTCAGAATGGAAACTCCAATAAGAGAATTTCAACTGGAAAGGATGGTGTAATTCGAATACTTCCACCAGTTACTACTGCAGAAATTCAAGCTGTTGAAAAGGAAAGGAAGGCTAAGAATATCTTGCTGATGGCCATTCCCAAGGAACATATGAGAAGATTTCATGGAATGGATGATGCAAAAGAAATCTGGGAAGCCATCAGAACTAGGTTTGGTGGTAATGCAAATTCAAAGAAAATGCAGAAGGCTGTTTTCAAACAACAGTTTGAAGCATTTACAATATCCAGTTCAGAAGGGTTAGAAAAGGGATATGACAGATTCCAACAATTACTTTCTCAGTTGGAAGCTCATGGTGCTGAAGTATCAACTGAGGATGCAAATCATAAGTTTCTCAGATCTTTGCCCCCAGCATGGTCCAATCTGGCAATGACTATGAGAACTAAACCAGATGTTGACACTTTATCTATTGATGATCTGTACAATAACCTTAGGGTTTTTGAGCAGGAAATCCAAGGTGCCTCAAAAACATCTTCAAGTGCTCAAAATGTTGCTTTTGTTTCACAAAGCAAAAGCAGCACTAATAAGGTTAAGTCTGGTTTTACTTTCTCTAAAAAAAAATGCTTACATTTCAGGCAAATGAAATATATATGAAAAGATGAAAAGACTTAAAAAAAATAGGTATAAATGGAATGAAAGCTTTAAAAGAAAAGGAACAACAATTGCAAAAACATCAGATTCCATGGAAAGATACTTCCAATAATCATTTGGAGAATTAATTTAATATCTAGCTTGAGTTCAATTAGTAAACTTGGATTAGGGTATGAAATAAAATCAAATAATGAGGTTTCTATATTTATGAGGAAGAAAATGAATTTTTCAGTTTTTAAATGTAGAGAAGAGACTCATTGAGAAAACCTTAGTTAACAGTAGATTTATAAAAACTAATGATTTTAAAGGTGTTCCACATCCCTTAAGTGGAGATTATACTCCTAAACCACAAGAAGAAATTGATGAGTCTTTGTATGTTTATGGTAAAAAAGGAATCCCAAGAAGAGCCTGACCCAGTGAATCAAATATAGATCCATTGAATATTCTACCTGTCAATCTAAAATGACATAGTCATGATCTATAAAACTATACCCACTTAGACATTCTGTTGATCTTTGAATATGAGAATTCACAAGAGTACCTCAAGAAGTGCATGTGTCTAAACAATTACCAACAAATGAAAAAGGTGTAGTCTACCCCAAATCAAAAGAGGTTGCACCTATTGTGTCACACCACATAAAAACTCCTAGGCAACCTATCAAAGGAATCAAGAGACACATGAAGTAAAAGGAAATAATTGGAATGAAATGATGGAAAGAGAACTAAGTAAAAGGTATCTCCTTTCATCAAGAAAAATTGTTTTAGTGTGCAGCCAAAGTCAATTGATCACAAAGATTTGTGACTATTAAGTAAAAGAAAATAGTAGCAAGAGGATGGGTTTAAGAAACAAAGGGTTTTTAATACTGGTAATGGGGTGGTCAAAACCAGTTAAGGTACAAATGCAAACATGGTTAATCAAGCTTAATCAATTTGTTCCGTAAGATTCAGTACAAGACATAATGCTGGTATCCAGAACATGTAATCTTTTAGCCTAATATTAATACTGTAGGACAAATATTAATTCTGTTAGGCCAAATATAAATAACTGTTAGGTAAAAGTGTTAAAATACTTTCAGTGCCTAGATAGTTAATGACTGGAAGGGTAAAAGTTAATTCTGTCAGTCTTATATGTTAATACTTAGTAGGTAAATGTTAATTCTTTCAGGCCTATGTTAATACAGGTAGGGAAAATGTTTAATTCTGCAATTCTAAATGTTAATACTGTTAGGACGAAATGTTTAATCTGTAAAGGCCTAGACGTTAATTACATGTAATCAAATGTTAATATTGTTAGATCTAGATAGCCAGTACCTACCAAGACCTCAAACAGCTTTAGTCCTAAAAGACCTCAGGTGAATCAATTTAATCAAAGAAGGCATTTTTCTAAATCTCATTCACCTGTGAGTAGACCCATTGTTAGAAATACAGCAAGAATGACTTATTCTCATGCTGTAAAGGGAAATTAAGGACTGCTGTTAAGAACCTTCAACATGTATAAATTGGAGAAAAACAAGACCAAAACTCCAATTATGATATTAAGATCCCATTTTGTTAAAACTGTAAGATGTAAAGTACCCCTAGGTCGCCTGTAAGGCTTGGTCCTACGAGAAACTAATTTCTCTTTTTGGTGGTCAACATTGGTATGGTAAATCCCTAGCTACATTTGAGGGGAGGATTTTTTTATAGTTTGTTCTTAGCCTGATCTATGGATAGTGGTTTTAAGAATTGGCAAGCTACAAGGGGATTGGAGAATTTTCAGTTTTATGTATTCCTCATTTCAACACGACAAATGGTAATCAATATCAACCATGTCTAACCGACACCATAGAATGGCTATTCATGCAAACTGCAATCTGGTAAAGAATTCTCCAATCCGTTGATAGCAGAAAGTATTGCAAAAAAACTATATTGGTTCTACACTCACCATACTTCAACTGTTAAGAGTTGGCTAGTCCAAAGCAAATGACTCTTGGTAAAGACTTCTCAAATCCGTTGATGGCTGATAGTTTGCCCAAAACTATAATGGATAACATTCAACATGTTTTATTAGAAGAATGGCTATTCCGGGGCAAAAGGCAACCGGTAAAGAATCATCAAATCCGTTTATGGCTGGTAGTTTGCCAAAAACTAAACATTTCTTTTCTGTGATATCACTTTAAATGAAGATGATATTTAACTATTGAATTGATGATTCTTTGTACCAATTTTCTTACCATGGTTCTTGATTTAGAGAATACAAAGACCTCTCAATAAAGTGAGATTGCAAGCTTGAAAAGAAGCAGTTAAGAACTCATAAGGTGAAAAGACTATACAAAGTTGGATTGACTGCAAGAGTAAAAGGCCTCTGGTGAAAAGACAACTTGGGTATGATGCAACCGAAACAAACAGGAGGAGGAATGAAATTGGTGATATTAATACTGATGCCAGAGATTACATTAATTGATGAAACTCAGGGAATGATAAATGAAAATGATAGCTGATGAAGAGATATTAACCCTGATTCCTAAAATTAATCATAAAACTAGCTTAAGATGTAAAAAAGTGTTTTTGTAAATGTAAAAAGTGCTTGAAGCTCCTCCAGTGATATTAATGAAGCTTTTATTGAAGAAACATTGAATGATTAATCCAGATGAATAACAAGTTAGTGGAGGATTGTATGGGAATTAAAAGTCTTCTTATATTGTTAAATATTAATAGCTTACTAGTCAATTGATAAAAAGAATTTCAACTAGAAGACATTAATAGTGATAAAGACAATAAAGTGGTTTGATAGACATTTAATGATGGTTTAAACTTTATGTCGATTAAGACATTAATGTTGATTGAAGACATTAATGAAGATTGAAGACTTATGAATGTTTGAATGACTATGTTGATGCAGAGTTTTAATTGAGTGATTAATGTTAATGAAGAGTTACAATTGATTATGTGAAAGAATTGAATACTTTGATTAAATGTTGACCACATAGATAGAACATATTGAATACTTAATTATGGGAATTCAAAATGGTTGACTAGATATTTAAGGAAATATGTAAAGCCATCTAGGGATAATATCTTGGTTATAAAAAGGAACCCTACGTTATAGAGAAGTGAGGTGGATAATAACTAATAGAAGCGTTGAAACATAATAGAAATCCAATAAGCAAATTTAGTATCATATTGTGTTCTACTAAATACTTAGTAAGATATATCCGCATTAACACACAAAGGAATTGATATTCATAATCAGTGTCTCTCACATAGTTGATTTGGATTTATTCAAGTTAACTATTGTCTTACAAAAGGCTAATCAGATCCAATACAAAGGACCTACATTTTGGATACCAAAGACCTAATTTTGGTTGACCTTTTAAGTACCTAAAGATCCTTTTTACAGCCTGAAGATGTGAAAATCTTTGGGTTGACTTGGTATCTTGCACAGGCACATACTACAAACATAATATCAGGTCTTGAAGAAGTAAGATACATCAATGAACCAATCATTGATCTATATAAATGAACATCCACTTCTTTACCATCTTCATCCTTGAGCAAAGGCTTTTGAGTTTCCATAGGTGTGCTTGCTGTCTTGACAATAGTAAAACCAAATTTCTTCAAAATCTCAGTCACATACTTGTCTTGACTAATAAAAATCCCATCCTCCTTCTGCTTTACTTGCAGTCCTAAGAAGAATGTAAGTTCACCTATAGAACTCATCTAAAACTTCTTATGCATCATCTTCTCAAACTCAGTGCATAATGACTTTTTTGTAGAGCCAAAAATGATATCATCTACATACACTTAAACTAACAGAATATCACCTTTCTCCCTTCTGATAAACAAAGTCTTGTCAGTTTTCCCTCTTTGAAACCCATTGTCCAACAGATATGTTGACAGGCTTTCATACCATGCTCTAGGAGCTTGATGTAGTCCATAAAGTGCCTTTTATACTTTATAAACTTTGTCAGGAAAGTTTGGATCTTCAAATCCTGGTGGTTGACAAAGATAGACTTCCTCTTTAATCTTACCATAAAGAAAAGCACTTTTGACATCCATCTGGTACACCACAAAGTCTTTAAATGAGGCATAGGCTAAAAATAGCCTAATTGCTTCAATTCTTGCAACAGGGGCAAAGACTTCATCATAGTCAATCCCTTCTTCTTGTGTGTACCCTTGAGCAACCAATCTTGCTTTATTTTTAATCACAATTCTTCTTTCATCCTTGTTATTCCTGAAGACCTATTTAGTGCCTATGGCAAAGCAAAGCACACAAGCAATTTTGAAAGTCTTTATGGTTTGTTCTTTGCTGAACTGAACTAAACAAACCATGTTCTTCCAAATTCTTTGTCATTCTTCTTGTTTGAGGTGCTGAATTCAAGTCTCTAATAATTTGTTCAACTGGATGATCTTTGTGTATTCTTGTAGTTAGAATAGGACTGACAGGCATAAATGTATTCAAATTGTTCATGTCAGCCTCTGCACCAACATCTTCATAATCATCTGAATACATAATATCTTCCAATTCAGGCATATTTGGATCATTTGGAAGTTCAATGCTTGTATTACTACTAACAGCATTAACTTCTATGCCAGCAGTATTAACAGTTGAACTAACAGTATTAACATTGTTAGTGCTGTTTCCATCACTAGCAGTATTAATATTGTTAGTTTTGTTAACACTATCATTATTATTACTTGGATCACCATCTTTTTTTCCTGGTTCTTCAGTAACCTTCTTTTCATTATCTCCTGAAGGTTTGAATCCAGCATCAGGAGAACTCTTTGAATTTTGAGAGAATGATAGATCAGCAGGCCACAATGGTAGCAGAATGTAATCTTTTCGAGGTAATGTCTCCATTCTAGGTTTACCTACATCATCACATGCTTTTGTACTTGCATTACCATTAGACTGATTTTCTGCAACAACTGGCTTATAATTCATTAACTTTGTTAGTGCATCAATATCAAAAAGCTATTTGGTCACTTCCTGCCTATTTTATGGTGAATTCTCTCTAAATTGGAATCATGTTTCTCAATAAACTATCCTTGTTCTACTCTTGGTATACTCTAAATGCTTTACTAATTGATTGAGTACACACACAAAGAATCCTTCTTCAACCTTAACCATCAACTGCTAAGTGATCTATGGTATTGAGAATTGTAACAGGACACCCAAATGGTCTCATAAAGCCTATAGCTGGTTTTCTACCAAGAAAAAGTTCATAAGGGGTCTTATTATGAGGCTTAGTTACTAATACCCTATTTTTGACATAGCTAGCGGTCTTACTGCTTCAGTCAAAAAGTTGTGGGTAACTTTTAATCAGCTTGCAAGTCCTTGCAGCCATCAATTAGTGTTTATTTTTTCTCTCAGCTATTCCATTTTGTTGAGGAGTTCTAGCTTCACAAATTCTCTCTTTATACCTTTTCTTCACAAAACTGGATTCACCTCCTATCTTGAATTAGTTCCATTGTCACACTAATTTACCTTAAACTTTGATCTATTAGATTTTTTACTCAGTTATAAAGGACTTAAGAATGCACACTTAGTTCATCCTTAGTAGCTAGAAAGAAAACCCAAACTAAAACCCATTGTATAATCTGTGACAACTAGGTTCAATACATCTTTTCATTAAGATGTTTTACAAATGTTGGACCTACATAATCATTTGTGCAAACATATGTAAATGTTGGCTGATTGAACTTACTGTTTTAGACTTACAAGAAGCTCTATGTTGCTTTCCCTTTTGACAAGCAACACAGGTTTGATCATTTTCAAAAAGTTTTGAAGGTAGACCTCTTATAAGATTTCCTTTAACCAGTTTATTCATAGTTTTGAAATTTATATGTCCAAGCCTTCCATGCTAAAGTTTAGATTCATCAAATGTGGCTTTTTCAATGAGACAAGTTAGACCTCTTTTAGGAACAATATTCTTTAAATCAACACTATACACATTATTCTTTCTAGGAACTTTAAGTAAAACATGACTTTCATCAGTTAACTTAAAGTTTAGAGATAAAATAATACATTCAGTGTCATTAAAGAGAACACTATTCTTTTTGTCACACGTTTATGAGACACTAAAGAGGTTAAACTGTAATTCTCTTACAAAATACACATTCTCAAAATCTAAATTACCAGTTTTGATTGTACCTCTGCTTGTGATTTTCCCTCCTTTGGGATTACCTCCAAAGGCAACATATCCTCTATCAATTTCTTTAAAGTCAGTAAGATAGGACATATTCCCAGTCATGTGCCTTGAGCATCCACTGTCAATCACTCCTTGGTTTTGTAAATCTGATAAGTGCTTAATTACACATATCTTTTACCTCCAAAAACGAGCTTAAATGACCAAAAACAGACAAAAACTGCCAAATATATGTTTGTTTTGCATTTGTATTGTGCAGGAAGTGGATATCAACAAAAAGACAGAAAACCAAGCCAAAATGACAAAACTGAGCATGGAATGGAAAAGACTGTGCAAAATCAAGGCCAAAGTCCAAAAATGTCAGAGTCAGAGTCAATACTGAAGAATCAGCAGTCAAACCGGAGCCGGAACTGAAGAATACTATTGGATGTAATCTTAACCCATCTGATGGGCCGGGAAAGCCCAATAGTATAATTATGAAGACTGTGAAGACCAAATGGGCCCTCAATCAATTTCAACAGCCCATTTGTGTGCAATTGACAAAGACTGTGAAGACTTTGAAGGCCCAATCCTAGCCCAGTTACAGCCAATCTCAGCCATTGTACACACAAAACCCACTTCATAACCTTATTGGGCTTGAAAAAGCCCAATAACCAAACCTGTACCTTATTGGGCCTTAAAAAGCCCAATAACATAAGCCTAAACCTTATTGGGCCCAAACCCAAACCCAGTGGGCCCAATACAAGCCCAACACAAACCCAAGCCCAATAACCTTTTTATAAAACTCAAGGGCCAAAAATGCCAAGTTTAAAAGTTGTTTTATAAAGAAAAAAATGAAAAATAAAACACAAGGGCTGGTTTTGCAATTTGCCAAAACCTCCTTTTTCTCTTTTAGTTATAAAACGCAGGGACCAGTTTTGCAATAGTCCAAAACTCTCTTTAATCCTTTTTTATAAAACCACAAGGGCCCATAGTGTCACTTTCTAAACTTGTTTATAACTGAAATTCGGCCAAGATAGAAATGAAAAGAGAAGATGTATTGTGGGGCACTCTGGCCTTTCCCATACTACTCTTTTAAATCCTGCACCATAACGTACCTAACAGTACCGCAAAACCTAAACTCCCCTTTCCCACGGAGATTTCACTGCAATAACCACCTCCCTAGTTACACTCTACAGCTCTACCCCTCCACTTTTCCCCACTTACCCTGCCACTATAAACCCATGCCCCTTGACAACTCACTCAACCGAGGACCCATCTATGCTGAGATGGTGTACAAAGGACCAAGGAAGGTGGATTGCTGGGGATTGCTTTTGTATGCTACAACAAGCACAAGTGAAAGACCCAAGGAGTCCTCTTGGGAATTGTATATAAGAGCCAAGACCCAGCAAACACCACAACAATATTTCTATGTTTTTTTTCTAGTGTAATTTAAATTCAGTATTTCTTTCAAGCATTTTAATGTAATTCAACTAAGTTACATGTTACTTCATCATTTGTTTTTAAGTATAAGTCGAATTTAATCAAATAAGCTTAATAAGCTCGTTTGGAGCTTATTTGCTTTAAAAAGCTCAATTGTAGTCAAACTTGTTTTTTAAGCACTCATTTCATCATTCTAATCATTTATATCAAAAAAGTCATGTTCACTTAATAATATTTGAGGTAATTTCAAGCAAAAAGGGAGAAAATAAGCTAAGATTTAGTTTTAAGGTTTAGAGGCTAGGAGCCATTAGGTGTTTGTTTTTGAGCCACTCACTCTACAAGAGTGGCTCTAGTGCTGAGACTCCAACAAATTCAGGTTTACTTTTTCTAAATTTCCTCTTAAGCATTTAGATAGCTTATTCATGAGCTTATTTCAATCAGTCTTGTTTTTTCCTTGTTCAAATAGCTAGGTTGTTAAGATTTTTAATTTGCTCAAGCTGTTCTAGTTAGATCAATTAGGTTTCATTTCATTAAATTCTGTCCTTGTTATTAGTATAAGCTCAGTAGTTAAGTGCTTGTTTCTCTAATAAGCTTTTACTTTTACAGTTTACAAACAGCTTTAAGTAGGTTAAATTTAGAATGTGTAGATAAAAAGTTTCAGTTGAATTAGTTGTTAAATCAGTTTTAAGCTCACTATAGTTTAAGCATTTTCACTTAAAGGTGTGTTTGGTTTAAACTGTTTTTGACTTTTAAAGTCAAAAGCATTATGTCTAAATTCTTTACATAGCTGAGTTTAGTCATATTATAAAGTTTTACAAAGGTTTTAGAAGTTAGAGTTTAGAATTTCAAAGATTAGAGTGTAAAGGGTTTAATTTTGCACCAGGGCATTTTAGTTAGTAGAGGACTTTTGGCTTAAGGAGTCTCAATGCTTTTTAGAGTTCCAAGGTTTTTTTTAAAGCATTGTTGTTACATATAATTAGTGTATACAGTCTCATTCGAAGAATTATCCTGCAATTTTTCCTTTGCCAACTACATCAGCAACAACAGCTTTGACTGTTGTTGCTGTTCATCTTTTTAATCTCAATTTTCTTAAAATTATTGTTAAAACTTAGCTCATTTCTTTTCAGAAGTCATTAGTATACATAACATTTTTCATCTAGCTTCTTTTAGATTTGAGTTTCATGTAGTAATAAGTTTGTTACAAGCCAAAGTCTCAAAAGCTAGTTAAGAAGCTTACTTTCTGTAAACAGAATTAAGAGACTAGATTTCTAGCTTATTCCTTTGTTAAAAGTTAGAATTGCCTTTGTTAATGTTGTTAGGAATAAGCTAAACTGCAACTTTGTAGTTTTAAGTTTTTGCTAATTCTCAAAATTTAATAAGCCAAAAATAAGTACAAGCGCAGGGTCTGTTTTGTTCTTTTCTCAAACTTCAAGGGTGCCCGTTTTCTCTATAGTGTAACATTTCCCTAGTTACCCCGCCTACCCTGTTCTTTCCCTTCTTTCCATTTCTACCCTGTCTTTCTTAATAAATAAAATAGATTTAATATTTTAGTTTTTAGTTTAAATATTTAGGGTTCATAATTTTAATTAAGCAAATTAGGGTTCAATTAGTTAATAGAAATTAGGGCTTTTTGTTCCATAATTTTTCTGCACCTTTGTAGTTTATAAAAACTATTTTTCTATATTTTTCCAGTTAAATTTGTATTTTCTAGGAATTAAAGTAGATTTTAGTTATTACTTTTTCTTATAAAAATCATAAAAAATAGAAAAATAGTTGAAAAATTAAAATTCTTTTATGACATTAATTTTCATTTAAATCTCAGTATTTTTGAAAATAAAAGAAAATTTTAGTGTTGATTTTAGAAAAAGTTTTTTTTGTTGATTTATTAAATCTTAGGGAAAATTCATAAAATAAAAATTAATAAAAAAATATTTTTCTTTTTTACAAAATTTTCTTTTGTCATTTAGTGTCTAGGAAAAATATAAAATTTAGTGTAGGCTTAATTTTTCTTAAATTTCAGTCTTAGACCCGTTTTACCGGGTGCGTTTTACCGTTTCTTTTCGTTTTACATTCAAACGACCTCCGTTTTAATTCTAGTTTTTTTTTATTTTTCAAATTAAGTTAATTAGAATTTAATTTTGATTTTTAATTTAATTTAGCATTTATTTTCTTAATTTTTAGTATTTAGGTTTCCCGATACCTAATTCTGTTCCCCGTATTTTAGTATAGATTTAATTTTAGGATTTCCCTATAACTAATTTTGTTTCCCGTAGTTTTTAAGATCCCCATTTCCTATATCTGTTTCCCGTAGATTAAATTAGGTTTTATTTAATTAATTTTAGTTATATCAGTGTTTCCATCATATATTCTCCATCATTCAATTTCTCATCAAACCAGGATTATTTTCAATTGCAGCCTCGTTGGGACATACGACCCGGGAATATCTCTTCCGGAATCTTTTTATTATTGATTCTTATATATTTAATCTCTTTGTGTAGATTTTGACCTTTTGCCTTGGTTAAGGGCATTTGGTTGAGATTTGCATTTGAGTTATTTTATATGTATACTATACCACGAATCAATTTTTGGCGCCGTTGCCGGGGAGGCATTTGCTACGATTGTTATCCAACTTTGATCTGAACTTGTCTTATTGTTAATATATCACCTTAAAAAAAAACACAAAAATATTTTTCTTTTCTTTTTATTAGTACATATCAGTCAAAAAAAAAAAAAAAAAAAAAAAATTTGTCCATAAAAATTTAAAATTCACTATTGGGTATAAAGACCAAACTATATAAATTTCTCCACTGAGGTATTATATAATAAGTTCGGTGGAGCTATGAGTCCCAACTAGAACAAAAAGATTTTAAAACTTGCTCTTCTGTGTATTACGTTATACGGTCACCTCGATTTGATTAACAATCTATAAAGTGGCGTATAAGAGGGTTGTTCCTAGGAACTACGAAACGAAAGGAGAAATAAGCTCTCGCGCTATTCTAATCCTCCGCTCACCTGTGCGTTTTTCATTTCTGAGAGCTTCGTGAAGTAAGATTGATTAAAAGGTTTATGTTGTTATCTGATTTTGTCCAATTGTGAAATATGTTGTTAATAAATACGAAAAAAACCAAAATATCTTCTTTTCTTCGTATCAGTTATTCTTTCCTTATCCCTCTATCCTATATAATTCTTATGACATCAATTCGATTTCGCTTAAAGCGATTAAAGCTGTTCGGCTTTTGTGAAAATTTGCACACTGCAGCCTTTTGTTGTTCAAAAGAGAAACTCAAAAACAAGATTCTTGTCCAATGGCCCGAATCGTCTCACAACACATTAAGATGAAGAATTTGTTTCGATTGTGGAGGGACTCTGGTGCATGGTCTTAATTGTCTAGAATGTGACCTGACACGAAAGTTATTGGAGAAAGCTTTGCATAAGTTCAAAATACTTCCAAGTCATCAATGACATTCAACGTTGTTAATTGCTCTCGAGTGCCATTCGTTTGTCAACAAGACACCAGCTGTCAATTCCTCACAAAAATCTCCACTAATCGACCAAAAGTGTTGTTGCGTTACTCGACCTTTAAGTGTGGTGATTCGTTAGGGTTGGCATCTTTTGTCAACGATGCACTTGATAAGTCTTGTGGAGAGGTGCTCATTATTGGTTATTTAATTGTCACCGAAAAGGCTCCGATTATCTCTAATCCGGAACCATCTAAACAAAACTGTTGATAAGATCCCACATGCTCGAAAAAGTGTGCAAATAGCCAAAAATTTTTGGTCAATGCCAAAAATGTGGTTGGCTCTGATCATGATGGAGTTTTGTTTTTACAGTAAGATTCGGAGTGAAACACCAATGTGTTTAATCTCCGTACTAATCTAATAACACTCCCGATTATTCAAACCATCTCACAACCCCCGACTCAGTCTCTATGAGCAATTTTGGAAACAATGTTCTTAGGATTACGGATTGTTCACCCCAAGTTCCGTTTATCCAATCGAAATGTGTAACAATCAAGATCTTTAATTTCTCAAATATCCTCAAAGTCTTACAACAACATTCCTTTGTTGTAATATTGTGGAGGTCCTCATGAGAACTTTTCAGTGTCAATCCAATGAATGAAGATATTATCATGAGCAAAATCACGTTGCTTGATTTAATTCTTTCGGTTTTGAACAATTTCAAACCCCTCCGCATATACCGTCTATCATCTGATCTTAAATTCTCAAAAAGATGAGTCTTTCAATCTCAAAATGAGCATTCAAATCTGATTTGAGCATTCTAAATACTCAAATGACAAACCTTGCATGTTTTGATTGCTCAAGCTATGCAAAAGAAAGAAGTAGAGAAGAGAATTTTTACAGAAGAGGCAAGCGGCGAAAGCGCGCTATTGGATGATTCAATTTGTGATGATGCTTGACTGACCAATGATTACCATTGCAATCACACCGTTTTATCAGACGAGGAGCCGTACAACTCTCCTAATTAGGTGACATGGACATCTTGACACAATTTCGGCAAACGAATCGGTCGAATTCATAAAGTCTTTTGTTTGAAATCCTTGTCCAATCCCAGTGAGTCCAATGGTGTTTCAAAAGTGTGTGATGTGCCTTTTAATGCAATTTCCGCCTCTTGACATTTAAAAAGATCAATCTGAGGATTTCTCTGATTCTAAACGTTGATTCTACTTCGACTGTTGAAGTTTCCTTCTCTTGTAACGATGTCGATGTATGTTGAGGCATCTCTCTAAATATGAGTCCAGTTAGCTCGATGGTGATGGAGATTGTTTTTTACAGAAGTTGGAAGGATTGGGGATGGATCATTCTTTTAAATCAAAGACGGATATCCTTCGTGAAAAATTGTTGAATGTCAATCGTATTGTTTGCTAAAATCGAAGCATTAAAAGATAATCCCGTTCCATCTTCCATTGTTGTGACCAAGTCTACCTCCACATTTCCTAACCTTTTCTTGGAGGAGACTAACACCTTTGATAATTCTTTTCCCGAGTCTGAAACTTTCAGCTTTAATCTAGAAGAGATTAGTAGTGGCAGTCCCACTACTCATTCTGAGTTATCTCTTCCAGATTATAAAGCTTTCTACATTGATAACGATCATTTTAAAGAGAAGAGTAGTGGCAGTACCACTACTCATGTTGATTTTTCTCAATATGATTCGTTTATCTTTGATCTTTCGAATGATCAGTTTCCTCCTGCCGATAGGAGTGATTTTTATCATGAGGAGTTCGCCGATGAACTCGCTCAAATCATATCTCAACCAGAGTATGATTGTTTCTTTAAGGAATCGAGCATAGAGCTGGGAATTTCACAATGGATGTGTGGGAAGTATTTTCCAACAAAAGACAAGGAGTTCATGTGCTTAATGTTTTGCCCACCCTTGAGTTGAGATTCATACCTTCTAGTGAATCCATTTTCGCTTATGTTGTAATGGATCTTCTTCCCGTTCTCCCATTCTTTAATTCCCGTTATTCCACCTTTTCTTTCTCCTCCTGAGGATGAAGACACCATATTTTTTTTTTATCACGGCATTTCAAAAGTATCTTTCTTCTAAGCCGATGTATTCATCGGAGTGGAACTTTCATGAAATTCAATACTTATAGTAGTCACTGATGACAAGTCGATGATGATTTTAATTTCCACTTGTTTCTCAAGGATCATAAATCCTTGTGATGGGTCAAGCATCGCGACATAACTGCGCTCGTGGGAGCACCCATGTTATCATAGCTTATCATAGTAGTTAGTAGTATGTAGTGTTAAATAAGTGTTTTGTGTTGTTGTGTAAAATAAAACATATTAAAATTATTAAAAAACTTGTCTTTTCCTTTTACCCGTTGTGTCATGTTGTTGATTATTGTTTATTGTCCAGGGATTGCCCGGATTGTGACAGACTCTCAGTTTTGTCATTCATCAAGAGTTTCACATCATCAGCTTCTTTTGGGATCGATATCCTAATCTTATCGACTAACGTTTTTTCTTTTGGCATACCTCATTAAATGCTCATTAGATTAATGTAGTACCTTAAAAAATCGAGGACGTGTTTAGTTCTAGTTTGGGGGGTATCTTCGATTTGATTGTTGCCTACAGCATTTGTTACCGTAACCCGTTTTTACAACCAAAAATACCAAAAAAATGAAAAAGTTAGAAAAATTCCAAAAAAAAATAATAAGGTTTTGTCACAGTTTGCTTTTCTTTTTGGGTAGAATAAGACATAATTTTTGACTTGATCGGGCGTGTTTGAGGCCTAGTAGTTCCTTTAGCAAGCTCACGAATTCATATCGCTTTGAATTTTAAATGTGAAGAGACGTGAGAAATGATAGAGTTATATATAAGTTTATGTGCTAAGCAAGATTCTTCTAAAACTTATACGAGTAAAACTTGTGTTTTTCTCGTGAATTTCTAATCCACTAAATCCTAACGACTCAATTTAATTCAACTAAGTCAATCGATGTTTTCAGAAAAAGCTTCAAATTTGTAACTTGAGTTTTCAAAGCGAGATTTTGTAGTGATTTAAAAGATAAATGCCAAAGAAGCATGAATGAAATGTGAATGCAAAAATGCATGAATATGGAAATTTTGCCAATGAAGCATGCAGTTGATATTATGGAGCAAGTAAAAGATGTGTCGTGATATCCCACTCCGCTAGCAACGAGGTGGGGGTTCAAACTAAGACGTCTTTACTTCTAGGGATTTGGTGTGTCGTGATATCTCACTTGAAGAAAGTCTAGGTGAGGGTTTCAAAACTAAGACACCCAATCCTTTGCCATTTTTGGAATAGGTGTTGATGTGATTTCCTACTACGCTAGCAACGGGGTGGGTTTTCAAACTAAGAACACCGGTCGTTGGTTGTGATATCCTACTCGTTAACCACGAGGTAGGGGTTTCAAACTTACGCACGCATTCCTGCATAAAGAACTTATGATTTATGATGATTGAATATGTTGCAAATAGTTCTAAAGTTTTAATCTCGAAATCAAGTTTCGAAAGTCTAATAGTTGTTGCTTTGAGTCATGATTCATTTTGAATTATGACTATGAAAATAAGTTGGCCTATGGTTAAATTAAAATGAGTACACACATTCAATCGTATATCCATGTTGGGAGTTGAAAATTCACAAGTCATAAGTATGAGGGCTTAACATATAGACTTATATCGACAATGATCTTGTTTAATTGCTTAGCTTGGAACTTGTGAAAAATCGAGGACGATGAATTTATCCGTCAGGACATCCGTAGATCACTCTACGGACGCTTCTCATTCTATGATCCCAGTATTAATAAATAAAAAGTCAAAAACTTGTTAAAATGAGAAAGATCCAAAAATATTGTTGTGGTTAGTGTAAATTCAGATAATGATGAAAACGGGGCTTACTTGTTTACTTCATAACTTGCGTGGGACACACAATACCTTAGTTTGGGGGATTTGATAAGTGCTTAATTACACATATCTTTTACCTCTAAAAACGAGCTTAAATGACCAAAAACAGACAAAAACTGCCAAATATATGTTTGTTTTGCATTTGTATTGTGCAGGAAGTGGATATCATCAAAAAGACAGAAAACCAAGCCAAAATGACAAAAATGAGCATGGAATGGAAAAGACTGTGCAAAATCAAGGGCCAAAGTACAAAAAATGTCAGAGTCAGAGTCAATACTGATGAATCAGCAGTTCAAACGGAGCCGGAACTGAAGGAATACTTATTGGATGTAATCTTAACCCATTCTTATGGGCCGGGAAAGCCCAATAGTATTAATTTTGATGACTGTGAAGACCAAAATGGGCCCTCAATCATTTCAACAGCCCATTTGTGTGGCAATTGTACAAGGACTGTGAAGACTTTGAAGGCCCAATCCTAGCCCAGTTACAGCCAATCTCAGCCATTGTACACACAAAACCCACTTCATAACCTTATTGGGCTTGAAAAAGCCCAATAACCAAACCTGTACCTTATTGGGCCTTAAAAAGCCCAATAACATAAGCCTAAACCTTATTGGGCCCAAACCCAAACCCAGTGGGCCCAATACAAGCCCAACACAAACCCAAGCCCAATAACCTTTTTATAAAACTCAAGGGCCAAAAATGCCAAGTTTAAAAGTTGTTTTATAAAGAAAAAAATGAAAAATAAAACACAAGGGCTGGTTTTGCAATTTGCCAAAACCTCCTTTTTCTCTTTTAGTTATAAAACGCAGGGACCAGTTTTGCAATAGTCCAAAACTCTCTTTAATCCTTTTTTATAAAACCACAAGGGCCCATAGTGTCACTTTCTAAACTTGTTTATAACTGAAATTCGGCCAAGATAGAAATGAAAAGAGAAAGAAAGTATGAGGGGCACTCTTGCCTCTTCCCCATACTTCTCTTTTAAATCCTGCAACCATAACGTACCCTCAAACCATTACCCGCCAAAACCTAAACTCCCCTTTCCCACGGTTTCACTTGCAATACCACCTCCCTAGTACACTCTACAGCTCACCCCTCACCTTTTCCCCACTTACCCTGCCACTATAACCCATGCCCACTTGACAATCACTCAACCCGAGACCCCATCAATGGCTGAGATGGTGTACAAAGACCAAGGAAGGCTAGGATTGCTGGGATTGCTTTGTATGCTCACAACAAGCACAAGTGAAGACCAAAGAGTCCTCTTGGGACTTGTATAAAAGAGCCAAGACCAAGCCGAACACCACACACCACTTTACTATGTTTTTTTTCTAGTGTAATTTAAATTCAGTATTTCTTTCAAGCATTTTAATGTAATTCAACTAAGTTACATGTTACTTCATCATTTGTTTTTAAGTATAAGTCGAATTTAATCAAATAAGCTCGTTTGAGCTTATTGCTTTTAAAAAGCTCAATTGTAGTCAAACTTTGTTTTTAAGCACTCATTTCATCATTCTAATCATTTATAATCAAAAAGTATGATCACTTAAGAATTTGAGGTCATTTTCAAGCAACAAGGGAGAAATAAGCTAAGATTTAGCTTATTAAGGTTTAGAGGCTAGGAGCCATTAGGTGTTTGTTTTTGAGCCACTCACTCTACAAGAGTGGCTCTAGTGCTGAGACTCCAACAATTCAGGTTTACTTTTTCTAAATTTCCTCTTAGCATTTACATAGCTTATTCATTGAGCTTATTTCAATATTCTTGTTTTTCCTTGTTCAAATAGCTTAGGTAGTTAAGAGTTTTTAAATTGCCTCAAGCTGTTCTAGTTTAGATCAATTAGGTTTCATTTCTTAAATTTCTGTCATTGTTATTAGTATAGCTAGTAGAGTTAGGCTTGTTTCTTCCTATGAAAGCTAAACTTTTAAAGTTTAAACAGCTTAAGTAGGTTAAATTAGAATTGTGTGATAAAAAGTTCTCGTTGATTAGTTGTTAATCGTTTTAACGTCACTATAGTTTAAGCCATTTTCACTTTAAGGTGTGTTTGGTTAAACTGTTTTTGACTTGTAAGTCAAAAAGAATTATGTCTAAATTCTTTACCGTTAGCTGAGTTTGTCATTATTATAAAGTTTTTACAAAAGGTTTTAGAAGTTAGGAGTTTAGAATTTCAAAGATTAGAGTGTAAAAGGGTTTGTTTTACTCCTGGGTATTTTAGTTTGTAGAGGACTTTGGCTTAAGGAAGTTCCATAGCATTTTTGAGTCCAAGTTTTTTTTAAAGCAAGTGTTGTTCATAGAATTAGTGGGGGGGGGGCATGGATAAACAAGTCCTCATTGAAAGGGAATTATCTGAATTTTTATTTGCAAACTACATTCAGCAACAACAGCTTTGACTGTTGTTTGCTGTTCATTTTTTAATCTCAATTTCTTAAACTTATTGTTAAAACTTACGCTCATTTCTTGTCAGAAGTCATTAGTAAATATACTAACATTTTTCATCTAGCTTCTTTTAGATTAGAGTTTATGTAGTGATAAGTTTGTTACAAGCCTAAGTCTCAAAAGCTAGTTAAGAAGCTCCCCCCCCCTACTTTCTTGTAAAACAGAATTAAGGACATAGATTTCTAGCTTATCTTTGTTAAAAGTTAAGAATTGATAGCCTTTGTTAATGTTGTTTGGAATAAGCTAACTGCAACGTTGTAGTTATATGTTTTATGATATTCTCAAAATTTAATAGCCAAAAATTAGTAAAGCGCAGGGTTGTTTTGTTCTTTTTCTCAAACTTCAAGGGTGCCCGTTTTCTCTATAGTGTAACATTTCCCTAGTTACCCCGCCTACCCTGTTCTTTCCCTTCTTTCCATTTCTACCCTGTCTTTCTTAATAAATAAAATAGATTTAATATTTTAGTTTTTAGTTTAAATATTTAGGGTTCATAATTTTAATTAAGCAAATTAGGGTTCAATTAGTTAATAGAAATTAGGGCTTTTTGTTCCATAATTTTTCTGCACCTTTGTAGTTTATAAAAACTATTTTTCTATATTTTTCCAGTTAAATTTGTATTTTCTAGGAATTAAAGTAGATTTTAGTTATTACTTTTTCTTATAAAAATCATAAAAAATAGAAAAATAGTTGAAAAATTAAAATTCTTTTTGCATTAATTTTCATTTTAAATCTAGTATTTTTGAAAAATAAAAGAAAAATTTTAGTGTTAATTTTTAGAAAAAGTTTATTTTTGTTAATTAATTAAATCTTAGAAAATTCATAAAAAATCCAAAAATTAATAAAAAAATATTTTTCTTTTTTACAAAATTTTCTTTTGTCATTTAGTGTCTAGGAAAAATATAAAATTTAGTGTAGGCTTAATTTTTCTTAAATTTCAGTCTTAGACCCGTTTTACCGGGTGCGTTTTACCGTTTCTTTTCGTTTTACATTCAAACGACCTCCGTTTTAGTTCTAGTTTTCTTTATTTTTCAAATTAAGTTAATTAGAATTTAATTTTGATTTTTAATTTAATTTAGCATTTATTTTCTTAATTTTTAGTATTTAGGTTTCCCGATACCTAATTCTGTTCCCCGTATTTTAGTATAAATTTAATTTTAGGATTTCCCTATAACTAATTTTGTTTCCGTGTTTTTAGTCCCCATTTCTATATCTGTTTCCCGTGATTAAATTAGGTTTTATTTAATTAATTTAGTTATATCAGTTGTTTCCATCATATATTTCTACAACATTCAATTTCTCTTCAAACCTGGGTTTATTTTCAATTAGCAGCTGTTGGGACATACGACCCGGGAATATCTCTTCCGGAATCTTTTTATAATTGATTCTTATATATTTAATCTCTTTGTGTAGATTTTGACCTTTTGCCTTGGTTAAGGGCATTTGGTTGAGATTTGCATTGAGTTATTTTATATACGTACTATACCGCGAATCAAAATCCATTTGTGGATTGCCCTGCACATGTGGTAAGAAAATCAGTCTCTTTTGGGGACCCAAGCCATCACTGACTTAGATCTGCCTTGTGCATCAATATAATCAAACCTTTTCTGAATGGTTGATGCACTGTTGTGTTTAGAAACATGGTCTATTACTTTAGTCTTTGGTTTCCAAACCCAACAAGGTGAGGCCTTAACAGCATTAACCTGGTTTCCCTTAACAGCATTAAGTATTGCTTTTGGCCTAGAGCTTATGCTATGCTTTTTTGGCATAGCAGTATTAAATTTAACTTACACTAATAATATTAACCCTCTTATTAAAATTACTATTTTTAGTTGTTGTTTTTTTGTTAATGGGCCTTTTAACAGTTGAATGTGCTTTATTAAAAACACTTGTCATTGGTCTTGCACTATTCATTGTTGTTTTAGGTTGAGCAGTATTAACTGGTCTAGCAGTAGTAAGTGATACTAGGCCTGACCTTATTAATATTTCTTTTGGAACCATGTTCCTTTTAGGATGAAGTAAGTCATTTAGAAGAATTCTGAATGTTACCCTTTGAGTATGTTCCCCACTGGTTTTACATCTTTGTATTATTGAATTGTCTTGAGGTTTAGATAACAAATTATACTGCAGGGATCAAAACTTTCACATACATAACAAGCTTTGTTAAACATCTCAAAATTACTTCCTAATCTTTGAGACATCATGTTATTTCAGTTTCTTTGGTTTCCTCTAGGATATGTGTGTTCAGCCTATTTTGATTACCATGATTAACAGTTTTCCTAGAAGATTTTACTTGCTCTTTAGATTGTTTTAGCATAACTTATACTTAATGTTTTAGCTATCTACCTTTTAGACCTTGAGGACATCTTCTTACTCACTATCAGACACCAACTCCTCAATAATGGAGCACATTATTTCTTTCTAATAACCTGAGTGTTTGTCATACACTTAGCCTTAGCATTCACAAGATCTCTAACCACCTCCGCAGTTCCTTACTATTAGCTTCTAAATGTGGTCTCACTAACTTATAGCGCTCATTTTACAAATCTTCTATTACAGAGAATGACAAAATCATGGTTTGAGCATAAAGTGTTTCCATGTATGTAGGGAGGTGGAACATCATTATACCTAACGATTAGCACTTATCATGTGACTAGATAGCTGACCTAAATTGTGAGTTTGTTAAGTTTTTAGATGAATTCTCAAATTTTCTACGTTAGTGAATTTCAAACTTTGTGTTATTTGTAGCCAGTCTCTAACCTTTATCTATGCTCTGTAATGTTCTACTTCTTCTAAATTAATCTTCAACCATTTAAGAGGTGTAATATCTTCTTTATAAAAGACTCATGTTTTTTATACACTAGTAAAGTCTATGCCTTTCTACAGTACCCTTAGTAAACTGGTACTTATATCGTAATTAGCATTTATCTTAGATGTTCTTAAGTCTTTTATTAGTTGTTCATATTTGTTCTTTAAGGAGATTTTTTCATTTTCCAAACAAGATGTAATGAAAGTTTGAATCAGTAGATACCTTAGAGTTTTGAAATACTGTCGAAGAGTAATAAAAGGTAAGTCATAAGAGTGCCCAAAGTTAGGT
The DNA here is from genome assembly GCA_026074375.1 of Tanacetum coccineum. Taxonomy (NCBI): domain Eukaryota; kingdom Viridiplantae; phylum Streptophyta; class Magnoliopsida; order Asterales; family Asteraceae; genus Tanacetum; species Tanacetum coccineum. The sequence continues at coordinate 27,146 of BQNB010017384.1, read as the reverse complement.
TGGACCTTCTTCTGCTTTGATACTCTCCATCATATATCACCAAAAGGGATCCATCACTTGAGATCCAATCTTGGAATTAGTTTGTTCTCCGTGGGCACACTTCTTATGTTCGTCCACTTTTTTACCTCGTTTTCTTGGTTTCTTGGAGCACATTGCGCTCCCTTGAATTGTGTCCCCTTTTGTTGGCACAGATTGTAACAACTCACTCGTTGGACTTATCAAACCCAATGTTTCAGTTTACTCATTCACAGTATGCTTTTTAACAGTGTTTTTCAAGAATCTCCCTTACCCTTATTGTTAGCCTAGCCATCTGCCACCTTAAGTGTCCTTCTCTTCTAAATCCATCTGGATTAATTTGTTGCAAGTCCTCCATTGTCAAGATGTGGATGGTTTGGTTTGACTTGCAATAAAAGACAGATAACAACATCACTCAAGTTTATCAATGTTGTTGAGTTAACAGCAGTAGCTTGAGTGCTAGCAGTTGTAACACCATGGGTAGTATTAACTTCTCCATTTGTATTGCTGGTGTTGTTTAAGGACACAAAGGCTACGTTTTGTGTGTTTGTGCTTGAGCTTGAGCTTGATGTATCTTTGACCTCTGGTTCATAGATCTTCAATGTTGTTTATAAGATACATCCAAAGCTGAATGTATCTTTCTCAGGTTGTGTTCCTCCACACAATGGTATGTGTGTTCCATTCTGGTGACAGACTTCTTAAGAACTTCAGATTCACATCTTCTTGTGAGATACTTTCACCATGAATCTCTAACTGACTGGTAAGCTTTAGAAGCCTATCAAAGGTTTGATCTAACACCTCTGAGCTAGATGCAGTAAAATTTTCATATTGCTGAATAAGAAGATTCCTCTGAGTCTTTTTAGTAGCAGCATTCCCTCCAAACCTCTTCTCAACAGCCTATAGCAATGACTTGGGGGGGGGGGGGGGGGACATCTTTGATGAAGTTAAACTTCATTGATGTTTATATTTGGGGTGACCCATCAATAAAGTGCTTCTTGCCTTTTCAGCTATAACCTCCTTTGTGCTTTTTTACTTTATGCAGCTTAGATGAAGGAGAAAATACTAGGTCCCAACTCCTTTTAACAAAGTTTTGTTAATGGTGGTTTGCTTTACCTTTCTCTATGCCTTTACTTCCCTTAATGAATAATCATTCATCGGGATTGTACTATTACCATCATCATCCTCAAAAACTCATACTTCACCTGGTTTGAGGCTTAGCCACTTTTGATGCAGTCACCATATGTTTATTACTGAGTTCTTGATCCATGTCTTCTTAACAAAGTTTTCAAAGGAAACAAGCTCTGATACACTTGTTATCCCACTTCAATGGATCTTGAATTTCCTTAGCTCGGTGTAGGGTTTTGTTATGCAGATAAATCCTAACCCAACTATGATAGAAACTTTATTTGATAATACTAAAGATTATGCGGAATCTAATATTTAATATAAGAAGAATTCTTCAATGAAATAGTAATTCTAATGAATACACAGATTAACAAACAAAAGCTTCAATATATTAATACGAATACTCTAACTAGTATTAGGGTTACAAAACCTTGAAGCTATAACAACTTTATGAATGACTCATTTTTTATACTTTTTGATGCATAGAATTCTATACCCTAGGACCTCCTTTTATACACCAAGGAGTCCTAATGGGATTACAATATTTTCCTAATTTATCATGATCTTCTAAACAAATAACTTATACGTATCTTTTACAAAAGTATCTCATACATATCCCATAAGCAATCTTTATCTTTTCTCTAAGCAGTCTTTATCCTTTCAGTAGTTGTAATCTTTTAGCAGTTGTAACTTTTATACCAGCAGCATTAACTTTCAACACCAACAGTAGTAACTTTTGTACCAGCAGCATTAACTACTTAGAAAGTTTTCTTCAATCATCACCAGCAGTACTAAGTTACACTAGCAGTACTAACTTTACTCTAGCAGTACTAACATTACTAGTAGTAGTAATATACACTAGCAGTAGTAACTAACAGTACTAACTATTTGACATATTTTTCATCAAGATTACTAACAGCACTAATTTATGCTTAGCAGCAGTAACACAAACCTTAGCAGCAGTAACTTCAAGAAGGCTTTTAATCCCAACAAGTTGTAAGTTTACGTCCATTTGTTTTTAATTAAAAGTGGTATGGAATAGCTTACTTCCATGTGTTAAGGAATAGTTTATAATTGAAAGTGTGAATCACATGTGATTTTCCAATAATCACATGTGATTTTCTCATAATCATATGTGATTCTTCTAATTCACCTTTTTCTAATTTAGAGAGACTGTTTTTTAAACTGCTACTGGACCTAATGTATCCTCTATACGTTTGAACATGGAGACGTTGACACCAAGATTGTGGATAGATGCCAATGTTGTGGACTGTTGGGTAGCAATCTCGAACCATGAAGAATTGGTTAAAGTATATCCGTCACCAGAATGGCATTTTTTACAACTGGTTGTATTGTAGGTTTTTTTATTCAAATTTTTTATTGATAATTGTATTTATTTTACATTTTTTCTAAGACTTGCTTTTTTGGTTTAATAAAGATACAGGCTATGATTGAATGACGTATTAATGAAGATGAGCAATGGAGTATGTTTTCTGGTGAGATTTCGGCTTAGTTTGAACACAATCTTGCTGTAAAGTCTCTTTCAGAAGTGAATTGGTAATTTCTCATTTCATTATAAATATAATTTACGGAAGTTTTAATTGGTATTTTAAGCTTTCTTTTTTGTTTAAATAGGCTTTTTTCCGATTTATGCTTTCGGTCATTTTTATCTAGTTGTTTTCAACATTAAGAAGCAAACATCGATGATCATCCTTGATAACAGTGATTGTGGAGAGACCTACGACTCAAAGTACAATGGGGCTTATGAACTTTTGGTGAGTGTTTTTGAAAATAATATGTGATTTATATACTGGTTATATGTGATTTTTGAAAATCATATGTGATTTTTGAAAATCATATGTGATTTTTACTTTGGTTATCTTTTTTTGTATAAAAAGTTTTATCGAGGTATCTATGTGACAATCAACATCAAAAACATGATGTTGTTGCTAAAGTTCAAGCACGCATTCCAAAGCTTAAATAGAGGACTACGACAAATCATGTGGATTAAGACATGGAAACATGCTATACTCTGACAGAAAAAATAATCTTAGCTTTAATTCACACAGCACGATCTCTAAGGACAACTTTCCGGAAGCATCAAATCAAGGTTGTGACAAATAGCCTGATGGAAGAAATATTAAAAACCCCTGGCACTGGAGGACGATTGGCCAAATGGGCAGCAGAGATAAGAACATATAGAATCTCATACATCTGAACCAACGAGGTCGAAGGAAAGATGGTGAACAAATTCTTCAAGCAGAAGGAACTACTGCCGCGTATGTTGAAAGGAAAAGAGGAAGGGAAACTCAGACAAAGCAATGAACTCCTAGCAGGACTAACCCAATGCCAAGGGCATGGAGGTTATACTTGAGCAGAGAAGCATGCAAAGAAGGTTTGAGCGTGGGTATGATCCTACTTGACCCCGATGAAAAAATGCACTCATATGCTATCCGCTTAAACTTTGATGCACCTGACTACATCATGGATTACGAGGCACTACTGGCAGGACTAATTGCCTCTGCTAGCAAAGGTATGAAAGACTTACACGTCTTTATTGATTCAAAAATATTAGTCGATCAGGTGGAAGGAAGCAGAACCCCGACAATGGAAGAAGCTAGGAAATACAGGGAGGACATCATGGATTCATCGGCCCTATTTCACAAGTTCCAGATCACGCATCTTCCTAAAAAATTAAACTCCAAAGCAGAAGTGCTAACCGGGCTTGCAACCATAAAGTTGGAATTCCTCAATCAAGAAGTATCGATGGGAATCAAAACAAGACCATCAGTCAAGGTGGGAAGCGACGGAAAAGAGGGAAAAGCAACAAGCAAGGTACGAATGGGAAAGCCAAATTACAATTGGAAAACTAGTAGAAGCAACTGAATGAACTTGTAACAGCAACACATGTCTAATAGCATTATGTAACCCATCTGAGGTAGCCATATTCAAAGTGTTAGCTCACCTCGGAGGGCCCATCTATTGTATATTTAAGTATTTGGTTTTTTATTTAATATGACGAGATCAAATTCCTTTGGCTAAATAACAATGATGCAAACACGAAGCATGATAAGCTCCGGATGGCTCGCTACCTTCGGATAGTGACAAGAACAATAAACATACCCCACGAACATGAACAATATGTGGGTAGGCAAAGTCAAAACATAAAAACTTTGGCAAAAGGCCGGAGGATGTAGTATACATGATATCATAACACAAGCAAGAGATGATGGGTTGGCTACTTAATCTTAGAGAGAGAAAGTGATATTTCTAGAGAGAGAGAGTGCAAGATAAAGTATTATCATAAATTGAACAACCAACCCCTTTCCATGGCTGGAAAGGGGTTTATATACATGTGTTTGTGAGCTCTATGGGCTTGGGTATGGGCCTAACACTTAGGCAAAAGACCCGGCCCAATATCGAAAGTCATACGCTTACTTTCTGACTACGAGCTTTGCTATTCTAAAGAATACACGGGGGTAACCGAGTCTTTTTCATAATCCTAACAATCTCCCCCTAAGGGAGGTCACCCCATAAAATACAATTCGAATAATAGCATTCTAGATCTTCGACCTTTTGTCTGTAGCTCGTAGACTTTGATTCTTCATTCATTGAGATCGTTGTACATTATGTAGTGATCCTTGAACTTTGTTCCTTAGACTTGTGTGATCTTCGAGCTTTCTTTGAGATCATCAGCCACAGTAAATCTCTTAATCATCCTTGTTGTGAAGTGTTGCCTTCATGTGATGTTGTGACCTTTGGACCCGCATGCTCACACTTTTCTTGATCATGATACTACTTCTCAGAGTTGCGGAAGCTGTGTTGTAGGTCATTCAGTTGTCATGATGTCATTACTTGGAAACATTAAGTGTGAGCATAGGGTGGTGAATTGACTCCACTGGAATGAGGTGTCTCCATCTCCATCTTTGCTTGATCCTGTAATAAAACAGTTAGCAATAAAGCTTGTGGGCGAATATGGATTTGTCATTCGCCCAAGACTGGTTGGATTAACCTCTGGATCCGTGAGGACCGACCTGTGATCAGGTAGATTTATCTTAAAAAGAATCTCCTTGACAGGATTTCCAGTATAAGTATCAGATCATCTGATGTGTAACCATCAAAATCTCTATACTTGCCTGTTCTCTGTATCAGAACGTCTCAAAGCAGACAGCACGATAAAAGTGAATCGGTTAGTTACTATCTTACTGATTAAAGATAAAACTTAATCGACGTGTCGTTTGAGAAAGTATTTTGTGACACATCGAGAGTGTTTGATAGCATAAAATCAAATTTCATTAGAAACTCATTTGTTTTGAAATAAGTTCACAATCGATGTGCTAGAAAATCAGTTGTTGAGCACATCGAGAGGTTTTCCAAAATGGTTCGTCAATTCACAACCTGGAACAAGTTTGATTCACAAGGAATCGCACCATCGTTGCTTTCCATTTGTCACAAGTTTAATCCATAGTGGATCTCACATGTCACCTACCAAGAGCTTGTTTGATGTTGGCTCTAGAAGGATTTCCATCTTCATTGTGAGTACTTTCGTATCACTCAGATGTTCTGGCAATACCACGAGGATAATGCGAAGGACTCTTAAAATCTTTACTTGTTGTCACAGTGTGTGAGAAACAAGCACAATATGGATAAGTGTCCTAACGAGATTTGTGGATGATCTCATGGCTCTAGACTCAATAGTGCATTTTTGGTTTTAGTAGTCGGAGGCTGGAGCAGACTGCCACCTTTTCAATATCGACTAACTCGGAGTGAGAAAGACGATAGAATTGTGTTGATCTCCGTGAGAAATGAAACAAGAATCCTTTGAGGGATCTTGAGTAGCTAGGGAGGGTTGTGCAGCGTATCACTGGGTCCATGATACTTGTCTTCAATGTCAGCAATCAACCATGTGATTCTGACAGCATATGTATTGACCCGGTTTCTGCCTAATGTTTAAGGAGGGCTGCTTTCTTTTCACCCTTTATCTTAACATTTCTTTTTCATTCTTCAACCCTTTCATTACTAGAACCTTGTTGGGTTTATTCTAGTACTAGCTCCATCTCAGTCCGCACTATTCCCTTATTCTCATATTACTCCTTTTTGTAATCATACCTAAGGACTTCTACACTAACTAGTGGATCATCCCTGGGTAGATCCCTCCGGCTCTGGCGGGATCATGGGAACAAGTACCTAACCATACCATCCTTATAACTCTGATAAAGTAAATACAAGGTCTGTAACACCCCCAAATTGGGTCGCAGCGGAATAAGGATCCGGGGCGTGTTACTTCAAGATCAACAGCACAAGATATAAGCACAATATATAGAGCCAACACTGAAGTTTAAAAGATCACATTTTATATTAGATTTTCATAATTAAATCACATTTTCTCCCCCGAGCAAAAATTTCAAATCCGTTGAGATTTTGGGTCTCAATTGATTTAAGTTAGGAAAATTTGGGAGAAAGTGCGTCAGTTTATAAACCGACTATGAAACATAAGTTACTTAATAGACCAAGCCTAAGTTACAGTTTTAGTCACTACATAATAATGTACATATTACAACAACGTATAAAATAGACTACCCCTCATTCGGTTCTCTGCAGTAACCGGTAGTCGCCTTCTCGAATCCGTCCACCAACAAAGCTCTCCAAATTCCGAAAGATACGTCTTGTCTTTAGTCGTTTTCGGATAGCGAACATGAAGACCTTGCTTCATTCAACATCTTTTCTTTGTCCAAAATCGGGCGTCATCCTGGATTAGTCCTGTTGATACCGGAATTCCTTGACTCGATAGGTCCAATGCTCATCAATCTTTGCAAGTCAATCACTGACTGTGTATTATCATTGAACCTCATATCATACTGAACCCCGTATCTATCTCTAAAAATGACTGCCCTTGGAGAGTCTATGACGGTGAAATCATGCTTGAACTCAAATCCAGTGGCCTCCCATCGAGGTTTGGTGAGGTTTAGCTGCATCTGGTAACTCTCAATTCCCAGTTGGAAGTCTTCTACATCTTTGTCTGATAACCAAATTCTGTCCATAGATCTGACAGCGGTAGTTAGAATCTTTTTGTCTCGGTTGATAGGTGGTTCAAGTGACCTTGAAATTTTAACAAGTACTTATCTTCAAAGACCTTGGGTACATGTATTTGAAGTCCCTTTCTGCTATGACATATTCTTTGAGATCACCTCGTCGAAGGACTATCTTCTTCATGTAGTTGTACCCGTACATTGAAAAAACTTGGATTCAGACGACACTTAAGATACGCATATGAGTCCTGACTGCTCTGGCGGCTCCTTCAATGGAGAAACGGTCAATGAGGAATTGTTTTTCTATTGAAACCACCAGTGAGAGATACCATACATAGCTGCGATGTCATACTTGCATTCCTCTTCAATCCAGAACTGATCAGGCACTAGTTGTTCCAAGCCGACATCAGGATAATATGCCGCCTTCATCTTTGAGATTGACAAGCCGGACTGCCAACCTTGCGAGCCATATGTAGATACTCCCTATGTCTTTATGAAGAAGAAGTCCGGTAGAATGGTTACATGGCCTGGTTCCCCACCCATGAATGGCTTACTGACGTTGTACCTGAGGATTGTATCATCCACTTGATCGGTGAGAAGTTTGTGGCACTCTTCAATTTGGAATTGGAGATGAATCACGCCAGGATGAAACACTTTGACGATTTCGAATGTAGGGCTTCAGGTCCTCAATAAGAACAAAATAAGTATCAGGGAGTGATTCCTTGTCTTTTGAGCAGTACCAACCATAAAAATCGCCAATCTCCGTTTTGGCAGGTAAGAGAGTTTTCCGATAGAAGGTGCATATTGAACTTTAAGTACAAGGCCCAGTTGTTTTTGTTAGGCATAGTCAATCAGATGATGGAATAGTCCAAGCAGGTTTCTGGAGTGCGTCTGTCTTACCGGGTGAGAGGAGAGGTCTCTTCACCTACTCAGTCGGGAGAGCGATGGCCTCAAGTTGACTGTAGGAATATGATCACGTCCTACCTCATCACCACTAGAATATGCTTGTTCATCTGCAGTGGTTTCATCATCCATATAAAGATCATCAGGAATCGTTGTGATTGAGGGCTTGATCCGGGTGTCAGTCGTTGTCCAAGCAGAGAATTCAGCTGAAGCAGTTGTCTTTGAGGAACTTGGGGCCGCGGTGCTTGTTGATTGACCTCCCTGATGAGTAGATGAGGACGGAGGTGGTGGAGGAGGAGCTTGGACAGAATCGGAGGCTCCAGTTGTGCCAGAAGCCCCTGATGCGCCTGACAGTGGTGGAGGAGGAGGTGGTGGTGAAGGTGGAGACCCAGGCGGAGTATTTGGAGAATCTTGCTTACTTTTCTTCTTAGTTTCCTCCTGAGCCTTATCTACATCAAAGTCCTTACTTTCATCACGACGGATGGAGTCCTACAGTGCTTCATATGCTACTCGGTGGTTAGCATGTCCCTTGTCATAGTTTTCCTCCAACATGCGTTGGAGCAAAATTTCCTTCATGTCAGATGTAGGGAGATCTTTGAAGCGAGCACGAAGAGGAGCTCTCATGGCATGCTTTACTGATGATATAACCACCTCCTTCACTGATTCATTAATCTTTTGGTCAATCTCCTGTGAATCAATAAACTCCACCGTCTGCTCTCTGATCATTTTGGGTAAGTCAATAGTTTCCAACTTATTGATCCTGCTCCCCTGCTTGTCTAGACGTGTTTCCAGAGCTTGATTTTCTTCCACTAGATTCGCGATAAACTCTTCAAGTTCACATATACGCTTGATGAGGATAGGATCTGATAGACCTTGTTGTGGTTGAGGTGGTAGTGGAAGAGTTGTTGTTGTTGTTGCTATAATTGTGGTTGTGGTGGTTGGCAATGGCCCATGAACATTGGGAGAATCTTGTCTAGGCACGGGACCGATCACCGGTGACGTCATAGGAGGGAAGACCGAGATGTCTTGCTGAATAGTGACAGATACCATCGATTCAGCTTCGGTGTCTGCCGTTGTCTTCTCATTGTCAGCCTCAGACGGTTTGTCATTCAAGAATTTATCACCAAAGCTAAAGTCTTTGGCGAGATGTTGTAGAGAAGACAACGTCCCTGTGGAGCTGACAGGTTCTTCTGGTATCACCTGTTCATCAACCGTTAGCTTCAGATTCTCCTGTACATCAGGGTATGCCGCGGCTGTGAACCCTTCATCCATATGTTCAGGTTGTGGTTGACTGGAGGGATCAATGATCTCAACATCCGAGTGTTCAAGGTTTGGTCCAGCGAGAACACTAGGAGTTGGTAACGGTTGGGATTCAGCAACATCATCAGGGTTTGGTCCAGCCTGGCCTTCATCTAGCGTACCAGGGTCTGGTCCAGCCTGGCCTTCGTCTTGAGCCCCACTTCTAACCACTGAAGGCATTTCTTCATCAGACTCAGTGTCACTGCCAGACAATCCAAGCTCGGCATATAAGGAAGTGGAGTCTTCACGACCTGCTATTTCAGATGGAATGTGAGAACGTCTCTGAAATATGTATTGTTCAGCCGGGCTCTTCTTCTTTGGAGTCTGAAGGTTGAGGAGAACTTGGGCCGCTTGTTCCTCGCCTACTTTCTCTTTCCCCTTTCCTGGCACCTCTGGTAGTGGTTGAAATTTCCCAGTGTCAGATTTCCCTGAAGTACCACAGGAGGGAAGAGGACCCCTTGAGTTGGGTGGCATCCTGTTAAGCTCTCTTGCAAAAATCTTTTGTAGTATCGCCTTCCTCTGTGTCCTTCAAGGCCTGGGGTTTAGTAGTAGGAACCCCTTCATCAACGAATTCATCTACCAACTGCTTAGAACTCTTAACAGTTCTCTTCTTAACCACTTTCCCCGCCTTAGCACGTTTGGCTAGTGGTGGGGCCTCCGACGACTCAGACACCGGCTTGCGCTTCTTCTTCTGAGGTTTGGCCGGTGCTGGTTTAGGCTTCTTGGATGCGGCTTTGGGTTCGGTAGGCTTTGATTGCTTGGTTGGTTTTGGTTTGGTTTGTCTTGCTGGCTTTGCTGGCTTGGGTGCTGGAGAATCAGGATCACTCACTTCTTCACCCGCGAGGAATCGTTGATGCTTTGCAACTTTATTCAGATAAGCTTCATAATAATCAGCTCCTCGAATGACATCATTGATGAGTTCATTCGGTATAGTCATCCCGAAGACTTCCTGTTTGGTCCCCTTAGCGCTGAACTTGAGATTACCTAGTTAACAGGTTCCTTAGTAGGCAGATGGAGTGGGGACTCAGGTCTTGGGTGGAAGTTGTGAAGCCGTTGCAAGTGAAATATTATCAACTTAGTGAACCGGATACTTGGGATCAGAATGATAGTCGCTTTCTTCTTTCCTTGAGCTTGCTGTGCCAGATTCCTCTTATCTTCTGTGAAATTGTGGATAGACTGAGTAAATTCTTCCCACATCCTTTCAGCATAATCAATGTGAGCTCGATTAACAACACCCCAGAGGATCTGTAGCACTGGGGCTCTTGGTCTTTCAAATCCTGAAGTCTTTCCCGTAAGACACAGATTGATGATTGTTGCGAGCGCCCTCCATGGTTGGAACATGTCGTTAGTAGTGACATTTGACAAGTTTATGACTTCTCTTGGATAACCCAACTCATTGACAAACTTGATTAGCGTATCAGAGTCCGGAGGAGGAAAAAGATCGGATTTTATCGACTGGCGTGATCTGAAGAGCGTCTCTGAGTGTGTCTTAAGAGAGATCAAACCATTGCTCGTCCAATTGACACTTATAACTCCCAGCTTTACTGTCAAAACAAATAGTATCCCAGAATTGTTGAATATAGATAGCTGGTATTGTTGATGACGCTATAAAAGATCTAAAGAAATTTGTTTGCTTGAGAATGTCCACAGCAATCTTGAAAATTAGGCTGGGTTGAGATTTTTCTTCATTCAGATAGTAGTTGCTTTTCCCAATTGGCACCCAACGAATGCGTGGTAAGATCCGATTTCATCTGTACGGACCGTGGTGCCTTTGTGGGTGGCATGTTCAGCGTAAGCCATTAATCTGCACAGTGACATTTCATAGAAAAGCGACCATGCAGAAAGGAACTTGTTAAATAGAGTCAGATGCTCGAAGTCAAGCACTTATCACAAATCTAAGATAAAGTACTCTTAGATCATGTTATAGTGTTAATCAGTGAGATTGGTCAACTCTTGAGTTAACAGATGTTAACTCGCCAAAGAGAGGACAAGATACACTGAATTAACCACAAGTTTCAATGGCAATTAACAAACCATGTAGGATACAGGCAATGGATAAGACACTCTAATCAAAAAACAATCTTCAACAACTTCAAGACCAAAACGCAATGATATTTGAATAATACATACTCAAAACGCAATGAGTCCAAACGCAGTCACAATCAAAACGCATATGAGAGTCAAACGCAGTCATAATCAAAACACAGTGAATCAAAACGCAGTCATAATCAAAACGCATTGAATCAAAACGCAACTAAGTCAAATATCAAAACGCAACTAAGTCAAAAATCAAAACGCAACTAAGTCAAAAATCAAAACGCAACTAAGTCAAATATCAAAACGCAACTAAGTCAAAACGCAACACTCAAAACGCGGTCATCATCAAAACGCAACCATCAACGCGCAATGATTATAATATTCAAAATAAGTCAAAACGTAATTATTTTAGAAAATTTCGAAATAAGGGGTTCAATATTTTAATATTTAAAATTTCTTCAAATCAAAACGCAACGAGTTGCATTTTGAACCTGTTTTGTATCATATAATCAAAACGCAACCACATATTATATCATCAAAACGCAGTCATGATCTAATCCCCAAAACGCAACCAAAACATTTCTAACCCAAAACACAGCATGAATATGGGCTCAAAACGCAATCAAGAACAAATATCAAAACGCAATATGAACGTAAACTCAAAACGCAATCAATCATTAATTATCAAATCGCAACAAGAACCTACAGTCAAAACGCAACATGAACACTCACTCAAACTGCAATAATTTATCATCAAATCGCAACATGAACCTATTATCAAAACGCAACATGAATGCAGACTCAAAGCGCAATCACTAATTAATTACCAAATCCCACCAATGAACCCTCCTATCTAAACTGCATCCATGAACGCGAATCAAAACGTCAACCAAGAACCTTAAAGAGCAACCACTATTTGAAAATACAATATACACTAATGGAGAGGGCGAGGAATCAGTTCAAGCATTAACAAAGCATCTTACACATAAGTACATGTAAACCCTAGTAATTAAAACACAATGTCAAATACTAACCGGTGATTCGACGAGGTAATCACGCGAGGGTCTACAAAAAACACACATTTTAACGATTTTCAGATCATGATGTTAAAGATAAAGAGTGAGATAGTGATTAACAACGTTGAGTACATGTAACCTAAGCGAAGAAAACACTAAGATCAACATGCATTAATCAAACGCAATCTAGAGCTTTGAGAGAGAATATTTGACAAGTTTGACTAAATATATGTGGGTTTTGACCAAGTCAAAACGCAACACCAATTATTATACCTAGGTGACACCGTTCATTATTTGACATAAATGGTCCCTCTCCTTCTTATTTCTCATTATGTAAGGTAAATTACACAAATGGTCCCTCACTTTTCATATTTTTTTAACATTTAGGGACACATAGCAACTAATGGATTGATTAACTTTGGGGAAATGATACAATTGGTCCTTCACATTTATTAAGCCTAGGATACAGTTAGCACATAGCAAATAAGATCCTAAACGAACATTCAATTGACATATTTTGAACATTTTTGAGTCAACACTTATTTAACCCCCCTAATCATACCCCTCGTTAGTTACCACACCTTTTTGTTAGATGTCATGAATTTGAAAAACCACTCTCCCCCTCAATCAATGACCTATGTTCTAGTTAAAGAGAGGTAGTCGTTGATTGAGAGTCAAATTTAAGCCACCACGTGAAATCTAAATAATTTTCTGAAGAATCATAGACGGAAAAGTATAAGGATAAAAGAAGACTTCTCTTCTTAATCCAGAAATAGTGTACTGAAGCGTACATTAGATCGAGGGTGCACGAATATAAAGTAATTCATGACCGGGAGAACTTAATCACCCGTTGATAGGAACAGCCGTCTTTTTGGCGACGTGCTTTCCTCATTTTGAAAAGCGGGTTGCAGTCTGAAATAACTGCAAGCCATTTAGACATGTTTTGAAAGGTTTAAACTTCCGTGAGCATCATTAAAAGACCCGTGTCATTATTGAGACATTTTTCTAGGAACCGTAAATGTTTCGATAAACGGAATGACATTTCTAGGACCGTAAATGTTATCGATAAACAGAAGACATGTCTTGAAAATTTTTAAGTAATTAATTATTTTTAAAAATAAAATAAATATGAATATGTACATATTTACATAGGATACTTGAAGCTAATCCGTTACTCATTATGATCATCCTAAAGACGTTTGAGTGTCTCTGGCTTCATACACTTCATGCCAAGCCGCGGGAGAATGAATTCGAATCGTTCTATGGGCAGTGCCTTAGTGAATATATCTGCCAGTTGATACTCTGTCCTCACGAAATACAACTCAACCACTCCCTTTTCCACTTGTTCTCTGATGAAATGATGTCGGATGTCGATGTGTTTAGACCTGGAGTGCTGGACGTTGTTGCAGCAGAGAGCTATGGCACTCTTGTTGTCACAATACAAAGGGATGTGATTGTATGCAAAGCCATAATCTGATAATTGAGACCTCATCCATAGGATTTGGGCACTACATCCAGACATCGCGATGTATTCAGCCTCTGTAGACGAGATGGACGTGCTAGTTTGCTTCTTTAATGACCAGCTTACTAACTTATCACCAAGGAACTGAGCACTGCCAGATGTGCTTCTTCGAGTGTCTTGACAACCTGCATGATCTACGTCTGCGTATGCTGTTAGTGCCATGGCGGTGTCTTTCGGATACCAAAGACCCATATTTATGGTTCCTTAAAGATATCGAAAGACCCGTTTAACTACTTCAAGGTACTTTTTAGTGGGCTTAGATTGATATCTAGCACACATGCACACAGTAAAGACAAGGTCAGGTCGACTGGCTGTGAGATACATCAGGGATCCAATCATACTACGATATTGAGTCTGGTCAACAGGGATCCCTGAGAGGTCATCATCCAGTTTTGTTCGCTCCACCATGGGAGTGTCAATAGGTTCACTTTTATGAAGATCAAATTTCTTTAAAATCTCATTAGCATATTTAGATTGATTTATGAAAATGGCTCTAGGATTCTGAGAAATTTGTAAGCCCAAGAAAAAGGATATTTGACCTATCATCGACATTTGAAATTTAGAGCTCATTTCATTAGAATAACGGTCACATTCTTTGGGATCATTCGGGGCAAATATTATATCATCAACATATATTTGAACATGAAGAGTGTGTTTGCCTGTTTTCCGAATGAACAAGGGTGGATCGACTACACCCTTGGAGAATCCTTGTGCCAGAAGGAACTTTGACAAAGTGTCATACCATGCCCAGGGTGCCTACTTTAACCCGTAAAGAGCTTTCTTCAGACGGTAGACATGATGTGGACGATCTGGGTCAACAAAGCCTTTCGGTTGGCTAACATAGACTTCTTCCTTAAGTTCGCCATTTAAGAATGCAGTTTTCACATCTATTTGATAAACTGTCATGTTTTTGCTGGCAGCATTAGCAAGAAATATTCTGATGGCTTCAAGTCTAGCGACCAGAGCGAAGGATTCTTCAAAATCAAGACCTTCTTCTTAACGATATCCTTCTGCTACAAGACGTGCCTTGTTTTTCAACACATCACCATACTCGTCAAGTTTCACCTTATAAATCCACTTGAGAGTAATAATCATGGCACAGTCTGGAGGTGGCACTAATTCCCATACGTCCATTCGATCAAATTCATGGATTTCATCTTGCATGGCTTGAAACCAGCAGTCTTCAGTAACAGCAAAATTGAAGTTTTTCAGTTCGACTTTGGACAGTACTGAGTTGTAGAAGCACCACAAAGCATCTATAGCAAGTTGTTTTCGAGTGGATACCGGTCGAGAGGGGTTCCCAATAATATTGTCAATAGGATGAGAATCAGTCCATTTTTGGAGATGTTCATGCGGCTGAGTGGATTGGTTGGGTTCAGTTGTCGTGATTACCCTAGACGACGATGCTTCAGAATTCGAGTCTGGGGCAAACACATTGACAAATGGTTCAGGATCAGCCACAGAAAAAGGATTAACTTTAAAAGATTGCTCAGCTGCAACACTATGATGTACCAAAGAGGATTGATGATCCGAGGATGATGTTAAATGACTTCTCGATGGTGCATCTTGATCACAGGAGATGGATATTGATGGACCGGTTAAATTAACTGGGACTTGAACTGCATTAATAGTAGGAACCTGACGATCACCCGGTGGAGTGAAATATTCATCAAACATTGGTTAGAACAACAACTCTAATTCTTTATTGGTGGGAGGTACATATGGTATAGCAGGAGCAGGATTAGGTACGAGCCCTGAACTTATAGGTCCATGCATCAAAAGGTTAGGTGTGGGTCCTGGACCAGAGTGTACAGGAGCCGTATGACCATTTTTAAAACATCAATCAACATGTGGTTTATTCACACTTCTCCCCCTAAAAATTGCATATGAGGTTGCTATTTTTTGATTGAACAAGTGAATAAGACTACAATCAAAGGTACGTTGATCCACTTGATGACCGAACGAGCATGGGAAAAACATGAAGTTTGTTGATGAGAATGGTCATAAACAAGAAGATTTTTCTTCTTCCAATGATAAAGCGCACTGAAGCGTACACCTTTCTTTACTTTGAGGAACGGGGCCTGAAGTGTTGTCAGCAGACGCCATATGTCATTAAAGAGCGAGGCTTAAACTGATGTGAACAGACATCATTTTGTTGTTAAAGAGCGAGGCCTGAACTGATATAAACAAACGTCATTATTCATGTGCATGAGATTAGAATTCCTTGAACCACTGGTTTATGAGATATCAGTCTTTTTGGCAACCAAACTTTGAGTCTTTCCTTTATAAGATTACAAGATGTACCTGCACTTGAGTTAGTAGTACAAGCATTGACATTAAGAGTTTGATTGCATTTATATGGGTTAGTGATATCATCATTTGAACCATTTGAAGGCTCACGGTCAACGTTGCTCGTGCAACAGTCGAATAACTTTCTTGTAGTAATCTACCTAAGACCAGCAAGCTTGAAAATTCTACCCGTTGGTATCTACCTAAGACAAGATCTAGGAGTGTTTGGTTTCTCATGCACAGCGGAAGACTTGTCGAGAGAAAACCTTTGTCCTATAGCAATCTGCCTACCAAGTTTCTGAGTATGACTTTTTGGTTCTACAGGTTTGTTGTTGTTTCTAGTCTTAGGGGATTGAACCTTAGCACGAGAATTCACCTCTTTCAGGAATTTTGTTATACAATTATCATGATTTGCATTAAAGACACATTTATGACACGTTGAGCAAACAAAGTGTTTGGAGTCAGAAAAAGAACTAGAATTCCTAGAGTGATCTACTAGCGACACACCATTTGACATTTCATAACTACTCTTAGATACAGGAAAACTCCTAGATATTTGATTGTTGCTCCTAGGATTTGGTTTGCTATTATTAGCAGTGTTTTGTAGACTAGTAGTATGCATCACACTAGGTTTTGAATTCCTATTTCTTTCTTGTGTCTTTTTCCTAGCGAAATTACATTGTCGCCAATTACATAATGCCTAACAGCCCATTATTGCCCCCAAAATGATCTTTTTCCGAATCTGACAGTTCTCGATAACTTTTACACGAAATTCCTGAGCCGTGAGCGATCTCCAATGTACATCGATAAAAATATGTTTTGAGCAGACCTGAGTCCAAATACAAAAGGACGATCTGTACGACCTGCAATTGAACAAAGGTAGATGAAGAGTGAACATTACTGGATCCCCGAATTGCAGTTGGGGTCGTTGGTTAAGTAAACAAAGTTAAGATGCCATTAGGATTAGGACTATTATTAGGGGCAAAGAGGTGCTGAACAACAGGACAACTGTCCATCTAAAGGGAATTATCTGACCAGTGGGATTCCATTGTTTGACAGGCAATGCTTTAGGTCTAGTAGTCCTAGTTAAAGGGCATTGATCACCTAAAGGGAATATTCTACCAGTGGGCTTCCAATGATAACCGATTGTGGTAAATATTTTACCTGTTGGTTTCCATGTTTATTTAACCTGTTTTACTCTCCAAATTTGTGTGACTGGGGTTTTGTTGTAAGACTTCAAGAAACGTTCAACACACTTAACATGATAGAAAAATAAGGCAACATTACATTCTTGCAAAGTGAATTATGAAGTCCCAATTAATTACATGTATCGGCTTAGGAGTCTAATACTAGAATCAACACGATTCTCTTAGTTTCTCGTGTAGACTAATTCTCCAAAATGGGCTTTCTACTTGTTTCAAGGCACATCTTGCTGGCAAGGTCCTATCTTTTCTTTTGTATTGCTCCTAGCTTTGACGCCGCTGCTGCTGAGGGCACTTTTCCTCCTGTAGAGGAATTCAGAAGCATTAGTCGAATTCATATTTCTGTACGCATTTGTGGTGGTGTGTCAAATAGTTAGAGGTTCACATGGTTCGACAACATTAACTCGCTTTTTCCTAAGTAGATTGGTATAGGCATTCTGTTTATCGCGAGGGCCAAAGTATTTGGGACATATGCTTATTACATATTCTAACAGCTCCTGAGAGTGTTTAGTGTAACGGAAAGCAGATGCAAGAGAGGTATCCAATGGTCTTTCCACTTTAGCGTCCTCAACTATTTTACGAAGGGTTTCTACATTTTCCCTAAGGCGTTTGATATAGTGTAGATGCACTTCCTGATTCTTCTTGAGTCTAAGGGAAATTGGTTCAACATCAATTTCATACTTTTCAAACGCAAAGACCTTTGGTGTTTTAACATCGCTAGCGACAAATGGCATCTTCCCCTTGAGTTGGGCCCTTAGATTCTCAATTTCATGTTGTAAAGATTTTGCTTTTTCAGTCGTTTGGACACGCGTTACTTTAATGGAGTTAAATAACTCTTGATAATGCAGTTTAATCTTTGCATTTTCAGCTTTAAAGTCTTCTAATTGAGTTTTGCAAGATCTGTGACAGTTTGTTTTAATTGGAAATTTTGAGAATCCAGGGGCTTATACTCAAGGTAACGATTGTTCTCACTTTTGTTAGCTTTCAATTCAGAGATTTGAGCTTTCAATTTGCGGATGGTGTTTTTGTGACTCTGAATTTGATCATCCCGCATACCAAGTTCAAAAAAAACATCAAATTCAGGAACATCTCTAGGTGACTTGGATTTGAGATTATTAGCATTTTCTTTAAGATGTTGTTGCTTTAATTGTAAATTAACGTGAGCAACCTCTAGTATTGAAAAGCTTTGATCAGGTATCATGATCATCATGTACAATCTTTCTAAGTAAGCGGGAGTTTGCTCTCAGATTCTAGTTCAACAACACATTCATTGCCAAGGGGGGGTAGGGGGGGGGGGGGGGGGGGGGGGGGGGGGAAAAAAATAAAAAAAAAAAAAAGAACATTATAAGTAGTTAGATAAATCATGAAATCGAGAGGCAGATAATGTCGAATCAGTAATAGTATAAAACACATCCTGAGCAATACAGTTAGCAATCAAATTCTCATTTATAATGAGGAGATCTTTGCGTTCAATCTCCCTATATTTTTTATCAATAGCATTCTGGTCCACTTCCGCTTCCATTTCTTCAAAAACAGCTTTCATTGCTCTAACTTCAGTAACTAGTGATTTTTGAACCCCGTTAAAATGTTCTTTGAGCAAGTTGAAAAATGGAATTACTTCCGTTAAGTAACAACGTTTGGTTGTGTTTTCGAAACCACCTCCCTTTCAGTTATTTCCCGTTGGTGTAATTCTTTCTACAAGTCTTTTCAAAGTTCCCAAAAAAAGTGAGTAATTCAAACAGAACTAATATTTACTTGACTGTTGTTGGAATAGTTTGAGGGAACCAATGACTGGTGTAGTGGGAGGATACACAGTCGCAGGTATCATGACAGGCAGGGTGGGGCGTTGGCCTTTAAGCTCTTGACCTTCAAATCGTTTTAGGCTAAGATCTAAAGACCAAAATACTTGTTTCAGAGGTTTTAGCATGGTCTGTGGTGTAAAAGTTGCGAGAAGATCTCTTTGGAATAATTAGGTGTATAACACTTGATTCCCTTTTCACACATACTGGGTCATTCAATTTCTCATGCATTTTCTGCCTAGTTAACTCGGCTAACACTAGTTCTTCCTCTAATGATGGGATATCTATAGGGTGATGGTCCAAATTAATAAGTTCATTACCATCATAAAGTGAAGGTTGATTCACTTTGGCCTTTTTAAGGTAAAAAGGGTTCTGCGCACCTATGGGTAATTCAGAATATTGGTCACACAACCTTTTAGGTCTTAACATCATATGAACAGTTTGAATGGATTAATCTTATGCGTGTAACTTTTTTTCAAGTTTATCCTTTAGTTTTCTCAGATTTGAAAAATCATTCAGAAGTCGAGACTGTCTCATTGTTTTAAAAGTCTGTTGAAAGTAATTACATTTTCTTGTACTACTGTTTGGATCATTTAATAGAAAGGTTAAGCTGTAGCTTAACAAGTGAAACACCTCCCCCCTTTTTTATGTTTTTCTCCATTCGAGTTACGATCTTGTTATAAGTACACGCATTAGATCATTCATTCTCTGTTACCCGTTCTGTATGTATCAAACTAGCACGTTGTTCATATATGGCAACTTGTTCCTTATATATGGCTAGTTCAGTTACTAATGGTTCATGAGGAGTGTGCATATTATTATCAATCAACACATGTGCATTATTTGGAGCCGAAGACGCACAACTTGGTACAACAGAAATGTCATTGGTGGTCAGATATTGTTCATATAGGATAATATTGCTGTTACCTATATGGACACTAGTTGAGTCACTAACATTTGACTGTTGTACTTCATTATGAATCTCAAGTTTGTTCTGAGTAGTAGCACTATGATCAATGGCATTTTCAAGAATGTGTACTTCAGATAAGATTGATGCATTAGATGGACCAAATTGTGGATTTGCTGACCCGGCTGAGGATAAATTGGCCATGAATATAGTCTAAGCAGTCGGTTCATCATCAACATCTGAATCAAAAGCGTCACATTCATCTGCTTGGAAAATATTGTCCTCATTCAGAGCTTAGTCTTGGACTGGTTGATTATCCACATCTGCATCAAAGGTGTTGCCCTGTTCACCAGCTAGAAAGAGTAGTTCCTCTTCATCCAAAACTGCACCATTCTCTTAGGCTTGCATCAGCAGCATTTTGTCCTTAAAATAGTCAGAATTCTGTGGACGCTTTGGCTGAGTACAGTTCCTTGCAATATGTCTCATCCCATTGCAGTTGTAACACTTAATTAGCCTTCCTTGACCTGCATTAACATTCCCTGCTCTATTCTGCATGCCCCCAAAACCTGCCGCACCATTTCCCCGAGCAAAGTTCCTCTGATTCTGATTCTGTCGACCTTGAACATTCTGAACCACTATCTGACCATCTTGAATAGTTGCTTGATTTCGGGTGTTAGATGAGGTTCGAAGTTGGTTGTTTGTCTGTGGGAGGGTTGCTCTGAATGATTGGGTGAGTAGTGCAAATTGTTTGGAGAGGGTGTTAAGGATTTCTTCGGTTTGGGTGTATCCAGAGTCAGGTGATGATGATTCAGCAAATTGTGAATATGGGATTGATTGGACATTTTGAGACTGAGGAGGTGTTGTGGATGATTGATATTGATGAGATTGACTCTGTGATGGTTGGGAGTAGGGTTGCACACTTGAGACAAAGGCAAGCGGATCATTAGTGGATGGAGTGATTCTTTCAATTATCAGTCGATCTTGAGCAGCATGCTTCTCATGTTGTTTTAGGTATGCATACAGCTGTTCATGATTTGTCTCTTTCAGACCTTTGTTCAGTTTAACTGCTGTGACAAACCTATCCCATTCAGGTGACATGTTGTTGACAAACTTGGAGTTTAGTTGAATATTCGGCATAGTCATCCTGATATTCCTCATGTCATTGACCAGCTTGTGAAAGCGAACATAGTACTCATTGATGTTTTTTTCACCTGGAAGCATCTTGAACGGCTCCAAATTCATCATCACCAACTGAGATTCCCTGTCTTCTTTTGGTGAGCTCAGAACCCCTGCAAGAAGCATTTATGACATTGTCCCATAATTGCTTTAGCTCAATGTTTGTGATTGAGCTTGTAGATGTCTTTGGGTAATCCTTGAAGTACAATGTTGGTTGCACGGACATCAGCATCGTATCGTTTCTTTTCATCATCATTAAGATCATCATATGTACGAGGCCTTTCTGGTGCCAAGAATTGACACCTTCCCTCAAGAGGTAATTCCGAAGTGTATCCCTTCCCTTGTGGTTCCAAGCTCAATGGTCATAGATACAATCGACTGAATAATTTGGCAGAACCATGTTCCCTTCCCCTACATACAAACGGATTCGTTGTGACCATGATTCGTAATCAGTCCTATCGAGCATAGGAGGTCGGGTATCGGAACCGGCCGCTTGAATATCATCTGAATTACTAGACATGGTTGATTACTTGTATTATGATAAAATTTGGATCGGTACAATGATTAGTGATTGTATGTTAAAAGTGATGATTGTTTGTTGGATTAGGTGATATGTTGTTTGATTGTGATTTGGTTTGGTTGAAATAAGTTAACTTAATGACGATAATGAAACTTAGGCAAAACGTAGTGAAGTCTAGTCAAAACGCAGTGTAGTTTCCATCAAAACTCAACCTAGTCTTGTCAAAACGCAATGAAGAAAATGAGCCAAAACGCAGCCTGAGATTTGATCAAAAAGCAACCTTGAGATTTGGTCAAAACGCAACCTTGAGATTTGGTCAAAACGCAACCAAATAAAAAATTGGGCAGAGTTCCTTCTAACCAAAACGCAACAATGGTCTTCAAAACGCAATGACCAAAACGCAGTGACCAAAACGCAATGACCAAAACGCAATGATCAAAACGCAGTCACTCAAAACGCAACCTCCAATAAGACAAAAGGCAGTACAGTTCACCAAAACGCAATGAAGAATGTCTCAGAAGGTCAAAACGCAATGAAGAAAAATACGAACTTTTTCACTTAAAAATCACCCTTTTGAACGTTTTTGCTTGGTTTCTTTTGCACAGCAGGTCCCTAGAAGTTAAACAACTAACAAAAACACTAACTTTAACATCACAAACATGAAAATCAAAGAGTGACAAAAATAAGACCATAAACCTTCAAGAACCAAACTTTAGATCTAAACGAACCAAGAAAACGCACACACAATCTAGCTAATCATCCCATGGGCTCTGATACCAATTATAGTACATTTGATATCATAACACAAGATATGGATTAATGTTTGGCCGATTCTAGAGAAAGAAAGTGGGAAGTTCTAGTGAGAGAAACACCTTTAAGTGTGTGTGTATTGAAATGAACAACCAACCCCTCTCAATGGATGAGAGGGGGTTTAAATACAAGAGTTTTGGAGCTTTATGGGCTTGGGTATATGCTTACACTTGGGTAAAAGACCCGGCCTAATACCGAAAGCCATAAGCTTACTTTATAACTACGAGCTATGCTATACTAAACGATACACGGGGGTGACAGAGTCTTTTTCATAATCCTAACAATTTATAATAATGGGCTCTCATATGCCCCCCTAAAGCACTTCCCGACCCGAATTCCTTGAAGCAAACCGCGCATTTAAAAGACTTCCTTGACTTGTTCTTCCCTACATCCCTACTACTTTGACCCGACCCCAATTCGCGACTGTCCCCCCTGAGCATCATTAAGGTCAAAGCAGCATTAGCATCTGCTTCTCGTTGTTCTAAATAATCAAAAGTATTACAAAATTACCCTTTTACTCCTCCATTTTTTTTATATCGAAGTGAGTGAAAAGCGTTTATACAGTAAACCAACTTTTCAAGTTATGAAACTTATTTCCACATTTTGAAGGGTTTTTTCTTCTTTCACATTAGTTAAAATAAGCATAACCATCTAGAAAAAAGTGTGATCAGAAACAAGCTGAAGCGACTGCAAAAACATAAAATTTAAATCAAATGATAATATTTTGAAACCCCATTTATAGAAATTCAGAAAAACCCTTTGGATATCAAGAAAAAAAAAGATCTTTCTCGTGCAAATAAAAAACACAGGGTTTAGGATTTATGATACTCCGTAGGCCCAATTTTACTCTCTATTTATTTGAGTAATAAGTTTATAAAAGTATTTTCTTATGTTAATAAAAAAAAGTTTATAGAAGTTTACTTAGGAGGTGTTTGTTTCGGCTTATGAAACATAAGCCTATTTGAGCATATATTTTATAAGCCCCAATTTTCTGGCTTATTATGGGAGACTAGGCTTAATATAAGTTTTTATATCATAATAAACTTATATAAGCCCCAAGTCTCAAAATAAGCCAGAAAATTGAGGCTTATGAAATATAAGCCGGAATCAAATTTCATAAGCCCCAATTTTCTGACTTATTTTGAGACTTATGAGCTTATATAAGTTTATCATATCATAATAAACTTATATAAACCCACAAGTCTCAAAATAAGCCGAAACAAACACCCCCCTTATAGTAGAGGATTACTCGCGTATAGCGTTGTTGATATATAAGTATTAATTCGTGTGTCCAATTTTGTATAAGGATATATAAATGTGCAGTACGGTTTCATTTGTTTTAGAAATTTTATGTATTTATCAGCAAACTATGTCTACGGAATAAAATATATATTTAATGTCTTCATCTGCAAATAAGAAAATCGTTTGTTTTTTTATGCTCTCGAATACTTCTTTCATTATTTTTTTTAAGGGGTGAGAAATGAAAAGAAGAGAAAAAAAATGTGGAGTTTGTGTAAAGTTGAGAAAAGTGAAAGGTTATATCTCAAATTTTGAAAAAGTGACAAAAGAGTTGAAAACTTCTTAAAAAAACAAAGAGTGAAGCGCAAAAATCATCCTTGTGATTTCTCAAAAAACTGTCTCACGTTCCTCGTTAAAAATTTGCCCAAAACACATCCCTCCGTCAATGTTTTGAGGCACGATACATCTCGCCGTCAGTGTTTTGAGGCATGGTACATCATTTGGACTAACGGTGCAAAAAAAAAATTCATTAACGAAGGTCTTAAAGGAGGGTACTATGGTCTTTTTTTTAAACAGGGATGCGTGTTGAACCTTTGCTTTAATTTTTTTTTTGTTTTTTAATTAAAAAAAAATTACATTATTATTCGTAAAAAAGTTTAAAATATTTTTAAAAAATTAAAAAAAAAATCGCACTTTTTAAAATCTTAATTTTTAAAAAAAAATATTAAATTTAAAAAAATATAATTTTTTTTAGAGTTAAGTATATTTTTGGTCCTGGTGGTTGTGGCGTTTTAATCAACTTTTGTCAAAATTCCAAAAAAGTATGGTTTGGGTCAAAACACATAGGTTCGTTCCACTTATCGGGTCCAAAATTACATATCTATGTTACTCTTTTGTCTAAAAGACAAAGTTTTAGACCAAAATTCACGAATTGGACTAAATGGAACCGTAACTAAGGTTTTGACAAAGCCAAACCTTTTTGAATTTTGGACCAAAAGTGAAATCGCACCAAACCACAAGGACCAAAAATGTACTTAACTCTTTTTTTTATAAAAAATATTATTTTAAAAAATATATTTTTTAAAAAAATTTAAAAAGTACGAAAAAAATTAAGATTTTATAAAGGGTGAATTTTTTTCTAAAATTTTGTAAAAAATTTAAAATTTTTTGTAAGAAATTTTACAAAATTTTAGAAAAAAATTTCGCCCTTTATAAAATCTTAATTTTTTTCGTACTTTTTAAATTTTAAAAAAAAAAAATTTTTAAATAATATTTTTTTAAAAAAACTAATTTATTTAAATTTAATATTTAAAAAAAATTAGATATGAGGGAAGTGCGATTTTTTATATAAGGCAAAGGTCATAAAAACTAACTTACTTATTAACAATTTACTGTGTTCCTAGTGACACCTATAAATGTACACTCAAACTTGTATACATTCAAAATATTAGCAAAATGAATAACATATATAGGGCAATTAACAAGGTTTTCGGTTATATTTCTAACGATCGTATTTATAATATTGCATCGTTAGTCCTTTATATACTAATATTTATTTTCTCGATCTGACCGTCCAAAAACGACCTCTATATCACATTTTCACCACTCGGGTTCTAAAGAGATTTTATGCGAAACAACGTTTCGGACAACTTTTTAGTTTTAACCGAGACCTGAATCTCAACAAAAATGAACCAAAATGCCCTTACGGGATTCTGCTGGAACTTATTATATTTTTAATAAAACGCAGAAATTTGACTTTCGGTTTTGACCCGCTATCATGCGATTTTAAGACTAACAAACCTCGTGGCAAAGTAAAATGTCATTCCGAACAACTTTCATGTTTCGCCGGAAGGCTATAACGGACTCGACAGTACTCAAATCGGACGTTTTCAAATCTGCAAGCTTATTACTTTTTTATACACATATTTTTATACACGTTTTTCTACATGATTTTATCCACGGTTTTATACACACATTTTTATAGACACGTTTTATACACATATTTTTATACACATATTTTTATACACGTTTTATACACACATTTTTATACACACGTTTTTATACACGTTTTTCTACATGCTTTTATCCACGATTTTATACATACATTTTTATACACGTTTTTACAGACACATTTTTATGCATTTTTTTTAAAACGTGGATAAAAATGTGTGTAAAAACGTGTATAAAAATATGTGTATAAAACGTGTCTATAAAAATGTGTGTATAAAACCGTGGATAAAATCATGTAGAAAAACGTGTATAAAAATATGTGTATAAAAATGTAATAAGCTGGCAGATTTGAAAACGTTCGATTTGAGCACTGTCGAGTCCGTTATAGCCTTCCGGCGAAACAAGAAAGTTGTTCGGAATGACATTTTACTTTGCCACGAGGTTTGTTAGTCTTAAAATTTCATTATAGCGGTCAAAACCGAAAGACAAATTTCTGCGTTTTTATTAAAAAAATATATAAGTTCCAGCAGGAATCCCGTAAGGGCATTTTGGTCATTTTTGTTGAGATTCAGGTCTCTTTTAAAACTAAAAAGTTGTCCAAACGTTGTTTTCGCATAAAATCTCTATAGAAATCCCCCGAGTCGTGAAAATGTGATATAGAGGGTCGTTTTGGACGGGTCAGATCTAGAAAATAAATATAGTATATAAAGGACTAACGATGCAATAATAAAATAACGATCGTTAGAAATATAACCTAAAGTTATTCATTTTGTTAAAAATTTGAATGTATACATGTTTGTGTGTACATTTATAGAGTTGACTAGGAACAGCAGTAAATTGGGATAAGTAAGTTAGTCATTTATAGCCTTTACCCTTGTATTATTACTGCCCAAACTTTAGATATGGCAGAAACATATTTAGGCCCGTAGGCCCATAGCCAAACGGCATTTTAGGATAGATAACCGCCATGTGAAAGGGTACGACTCTCTATTCACACCGGTTAATTAAGTATATATATTTCTTGTTAATACATTGATTAAATAAGATTACTAATATATGCAACGTTTTTGTTTGTGATCAATTGTATGCTTCGATTATGAGTATCATTCATAAAGTTTCTGCAAAACACTTTGCCAAACACCCTTCTAACCTGTACAATGAAATCGCATACTGTGATGAATTGGCGGGAACTTTTTCCCTCCATAACAAATTCTAAACAAACATGAGGTTCGGATTATCTTTTATGATGTCAAGCCTGATGTAGTGAGGAGACAAAAAATGAGTTATGAAGAAGCGTTCCGTAACCAC
>BQNB010017383.1:18370-70028 GCA_026074375.1 Tanacetum coccineum | reverse complement strand
CAGACTTAAGTTAATACTGGCAGACTTAACTTGCTCTACCAGACTTAACTTCTATACTAACAGTACTAACTATTTAGCTAATAGTACTAACTATAACTAACAAACTTAACTTTAATACTAACAGTATTAAATCTGTTTACAATATTTTCCTAACAGTAACTACCCTACACCATTACTATGCCCTTATTTTTAGTGCAAAATACCCTTAGTGCACCCTTCTAAGCCTGTCTTTTAGCGGGTCTCTTGATTATCCGGTAGATTTTGGAATATTATTGAAGAATATTCTTTTACACCTCACTAAATGTTACACCCAAAATTGCCTTAGCCCCTCTTTTATGCACTCATTTTTAGTGTACTTAATGAAACCATCTATGTTAAACCCTTTGTTAATTGTATGCTTAATTACATGGTTGCTGAGTTGAGTCATGTAGAGTGTCTACAATGTTAGGACGATTGGGATCAATGGTAGTATTTATATATGGAGTTATGGGGAAGAAAGTCAAATTATTACCCCACACACGTTAATGTTTAAGTACTCCATATTTATTGATCATCCTGATTCGGGTCATTAATTTATGAGTTTTATGTTATGTTTCAAACATGTATAGTTCGCTTATGTATTATGATGTATTGTTAAAAGCAAATCAAAACAACAGTAGGGTAAAAGTGTATGAAACAAAAAAGAAAGAATTTTTTTTATATATATAAAAACACATACGGACTGCCATCATGCTTATGTCAAGAAAGAGTCAAGAAAAACAAAAGAAATAGTTTGATGTAGAGTTTGTATCATTAGTTGTTTATTTTTCGAGTCATGGCTTAGCAACGCATTATACATGTAATTAGGTGTATAATTAGCTTGCCACCAGTAAAACTCTCCCATATTCCTTTAATCGTGTATTCCATACCTTACACCCTACATTACAACCTGTTATAGGACCATCTGATTTGTGCATATGTAATCTTAAGTAGTAGCGAATGAGACTATTTTCAAGCCTATGGAAAATCATATCTTGAGGAATGACATTGAGTGATACACATAACCCTTAAACACTTTGAGAGACGAGTGATTATCCTTGTGAGGGCCTTCAATTCCAAGTTGCTTTATCTTCAAGTAGACTATCATTCACTATTAATTGCATATGATAGATATGATCTGTGTGCTTGTTATGTGCTTTGAAGACTCATATGCTTCAAATGATTTTAGCTAATTTTTTAAAGTCTTCCTCGGGTGAGTAAGAGGTAAGTTAGGGAGGTTTGATCGGTGCATTTTACCTACACCTCATGATGTGTTAATTGCTTAATTATGCATAGTTTTTATCTTTTATATATATATGCTACTTTGAGGTGTTTTGTGATTATGCAGGTTACATGTAAAAGAAGCTAAGATGGTGATATTACAAGTGAAGAGCAAAGATTGGAAGACAAATATGGCTTTAGCCCATGAAGTTTTAAAGTTGAAGAAGACATAAATTTAGTACAAATGCTAGTTTATATAGTAGAGGTACTATATTGGCAGAAGAATGGCATAAAGAAGAGTGCAGGAAGGACTAAAGGATATTTACATCCAAGCAAGGAATTTATAGCATCTATGTTTCACTTAGATGCCAAAAACAATTCTCCGTATCCTTTTCCCCACCAAAGCTCACGACACAACAAAGGGATGTTGACATCTAGGTTCTGCCTAGATGCTTATTAAAACCAAAACATATATCCAAAGATTTATCAACAATTATGTTTTACATAGATGCCAATCTCACTTCCTCTCCTTATAAAAATAACAACCCAAATCCCACTAATCTATTCCATACGTATTCTCCACTCCACCATAAACCCTAGCCACCATTAATCCTTTAATCATCTCTTCATTAATCATAAATCCGTCCAAGACCTTGAAGATGCCATCAATGAAAAAGATGAGTTTAACATCTATGGAAGGCTAAAACACCACTAATCTCTCCCGGTGAAAGATATTTGATTTGATTATGCTTATGGATTTTACTTTGTTTGTCAAACATTGATTCATATGATTTTAATGCATATATTTGGTTTGATTTTAATGTTTGAATAAAATTATTTGATTGGATTATTGTAAGACATGTTATTACAAGTCAACTGAGTCATGTCGAGTCCAATTAGTGTAGGGTTAAAACGATTCGTGTGGTAAACATAACCGTACCCAAAATTGTTCATTTCAATTAATTCAAACTATGTCTATGTGGTTTGGAATCAAACAATTGTCATATTCATATATCCGGAGCAGGGAGTGATTGTTTTTCATTTAATTGTTTACAAGTCTTATTATTCTTTGCTTATTTACTTTTTATTGCTTATTTACATTCAAGTTAGTTAGTAGTTTTATTATTTATTCTTAAACCAAACAAACAATAAATCAATCATTTATTTACTCGTGTTCAAACTTTATCTATAACCACATACTCCTCGTGGATTCGATACCCACTTACCCTATCTAGAATAAGGTAATTAGGTTTATTGTTGACAAGTACTTCAACACCGATCAAATTTTGATGCGACTGCCGGGGAGTTAGTGCGCTTATAGTTTAAGTTTTATAAATATTTCTTTAATTAAAAAACACAAAAATATTTTTCTTTTATTTTATTTATCATATTATTATTGTTTGTTCCTTGTTACGCATGATATGCTTATTTCATATGTCTAGGTAATCCCACATGGTCATGTTGGACTTATGGCAATCCATTTCATTCTTATGAAAATTGTCCGGAGGAGAAAGAAAATAGGAAGGAGCGAGTACTTGAGACATATGACTACCGATCTCAATATGATGCTTATGAGTATGAAACATATCATACTAATTACAATATTGAGATGGAAGACAACACAATGTATCACGGTGAATATGGTGATCAATATTTCCATCCTTCGTATGAGAGCGCTAGTTTCTTCAATCAAATACAAAGACCAACTCAACAATATTATT
The DNA here is from genome assembly GCA_026074375.1 of Tanacetum coccineum. Lineage (NCBI taxonomy): Eukaryota > Viridiplantae > Streptophyta > Magnoliopsida > Asterales > Asteraceae > Tanacetum > Tanacetum coccineum. The sequence continues at coordinate 67,068 of BQNB010017383.1, read as the reverse complement.
ACCAAGGCCAAAGACAAGGTGATAACCAACACTTTAGTTTTGAAGAAAAATATGATAAGCTTATTTCAATGATAGAATCCAACAAAGAGGTAAATCGCAGATATGAGGATAGTTTTGCAGCTCATGAGGCTAGTTTTGCAGCTATTAAGACCCATGTTGATCGGTTGTTGGATCAATTGAATAGAGATGAAACATATGAACCTCAAGGTATGACCATGCTAGACTTTGATGACGAAGATGAAGGTTAAGAGCAAAATGAAGAATTCACACTTCACTCGACAAACACCATGGAATGGTTGGCATTTGGTTCTTATAAGTATGGAGAAGATGAAGATGACCCCAACAACTCATTTGAAGATCTCATTTCACCGGTCAAAGGACATGATAAAGAATCGGTTCCCTTTAGAGTTGGGGAGGGAGTTATGGAGGCTAATACCATAACTTATCTCTCAACTTTAAAAGAACCAACACTTCACCAATTGATGATATAAGGTCGAAAGAAGATGAGGAATTTTTGGCTCTTTCGTTATATGAAGATAAGTGTCCAAATTTATTGGAAGAAGTTGAAGTCACCCATATCGACCAAACTCCATCTCAAATGCCACAAGTCTTAACCAACAAAGTTGGAATGGATGGCTTATCTTCTACAGAGTGTAAAGCACGAGTAAAGGTGGCATTTAGAGAAGATCATTATGTTGTGGAGAAGCTTAACAAGAATTCTCATAGTAAACTCACTCATATCATTCAAAAACAAGTACATAGGAAAGCAAGAGTGGGAGTTCGAAATTTGAGTCAATTTGTATGTCATGAAATGAAGAATTATGGAGAAGTTTCAAATTATGATAAGTTAATTATGGTTGCGAGGAAGAAGTCCCGTGTAAAACAAGTTCGTAGTGCATCAAGCCGAAGAAAAAGAAAAAGAAGATTACAGGTTTCGAAACATAAACATTTCTTTTTTTTGGAACGGCAATTTGTGGCTACATGGCCCCTAGCCCAGAAGGTGTAGCGAGCCCACACAACCAGGTTGGGTCAGCCCAGAAGGCAATGGCACCCTTCCCTTTACGCACGCGGGAGGAAACCCCTATCGCCCTAGACAAGACTCGAACATGAGACATTGCCTAGGAGGGTAAAACCTCCATACCATTGGACCAAATACCCGTTGGTAACATAAACATTTCTTTGGCTTAAGGGAAAAGAATATTTCTAAAGTGTTCAAAAATGCGGATATGACATGGTCCCATAAATGAGGATTTCATCTCGGTAACTCATACGGGAAATGTTCCATCAAACCACCATGATCCTATACATTTCAGGTATCGTCGGGCAAAGGACGTTAAAATTAACGCTACACGGGAGGCAACCCATGTCTTTTTGTATAATTTGCATGTGTCTTTTCTTTTGTCATTTTTTTGTTTATTCCAACCCGTTTGTTTGCTGCAACTTTGAGCATTGCATTTTAATTAATGTAATGATCAAAGTTGGGGAGGAGAATTAACGTTATGCGAAAAAAAACAGAAAACTAAATCCAAGAAAAAAGAGAAATACGATTTACAGATTGAAGTTAAGGGTTATAATGCAAAAGGTGGAAACAAACATTGGTGTTAAGGTTTGTTTTATGGCATCTACACAGAAAAGCATTAACATCCATGTACAAGTTCGATGTCAAAAGAAAGTTTTAAAAATAGGCATCTCGACAGTGATTTTTTTAACATCCACCCAAAACCTGGATGCTATTTTCTTTTTCTTTGTTTTCCCTTTTGACGCAAACCTTAACTCTCCCTTTTCGTTGGGCCCACACAACTGTACGAAATAAATTAAACTAGATATTGTGGTGTCTAGTTTCTAAGTGTAAGTTTAAGCTTTCTGTTAAGCTTTTTGGATTCTTGAGTTTGGTCACGAATTGCATCACAAGACAGGTATGTTCCTAATTACTTCCTAGTTTCAATTGTTCATTTGTGTGTTGCAACTATGGAGAAAGAGGTAAATAAAAAAAATAGAAAAGAAAAAGAAAAGGTTAATGAGCAGATGGATGGTTTAAAGTTTAAACATATATGTATAATCGTTATGGGTTTAGGTATATTAGCAATTGATGGGCTGATGTGAACAAATTGCACTGGTAATTGTTGTTGTTTTTATCTAGTTCTTTAGTCTTCATTCATTTTTGTTGGTAATTTAGTTGTATTTAGAAATTAGAATGCTCTGTTATTTTAGTTTTGTAGTCTAGTATACTTAAGAACTTTGTGGGTGTGTTCGTTAGAAACCCGCACGAGACAATAACTCGTCCACTCGGGCTACCGAGTGGTTTAAAGGCTTGTTGCATGCGCTAAATGCAATCGTGATTCCTACGAAAGTGAGTTTTAGGAAAATTTATTTTTAATTGTTTTTTTAAGTCAATATTTTCAACCAAATTTCAATTTGAAGTTTGTATTAGGGACAATGCAGCTTTAAGTTGGGGAGGGGGTATTACAATATTTTAATTGGAAATTATGATTAAAAATGTGAAATTTGGAGAAATTTTAAAATTTTTGTCGCATTGTTTGAGAAGTCTTGTGCTAATTTGGATGTGAGAAGTATATTCTACACGTATTTGTTAAGTTTTGCAGACTTTGGAGTTGAACTTTTGGATCACATTATGATACAAGCTAAGGATCCAACCATAATTGCTTAATCAGGTGACCGCTTCATTTTATTTATTCTTTTTGGTTGAATTAGTTGATTTTAATTTTGCTTAGTGTGTTCATTTAGTTAGTTCATATGTAAATTTAGTTTTTGCATATTTTTTGTTTATAAGATCAAACCCGTAGATAAAGTTTCTTTTATTTACTTTTTGCTTTAAAGAGGAAGAAAAAGAAAATGTCTTGGCAAAATTGTTTTTTGTATATGAATTGTACCGTGTACGACACATAGAGAGATCTTTCATTTTGTAATTATGTGTCGTCACTAGCTACGATATTTTATTTGAGGATTGTATTTACTGTATAAGCTCTTAGAAATTAAAGGATTAAACGAGTGAGAATTCTAAGCCTTTATTGACTAACACATTTATAATCAGTCTTATATTTCTTTTTATTAGTGATAGTCTTCCCTGTAATGTGATCTAGAACTTGCACTTAGTCTCCTGAAGATTGCATTAATTATGTATGAACAACACATGATGATGGCATTAGGATTAACACTTGTTTTAGCCTTTGTTTCCTATAGTTACATTGATCTCATTGGTCAAGTAACTACCCTACACCATTACTATGCACTTATTTTTAGTGCGAAATACCCTTAGTGCACCCTCCTGAGCCTGTCTTTTCGCGGTTCTCTTGATTATCCGGTATATTTTCGAATATTATTGAAGAACATTCTTTTACACCTCACTAAATGTTACACACAAAATCACCTTAGCCCTCCTTTTGTGCACTCATTTTTAGTGTACTTTGTGAAGCCGTCTATGTTAAACCCTTTGTTAATTGTATGCTTAATTACATGGTTACTGAGTCGAGTCATGTAGAGTGTCTACAATGTTGGGACGATTGTGATCAATGGTAGTATTTTATATATGGAGTTATGGAGAAGAAAGTTAAATTATTACCCCACACACGTTAACGTTTAATTACTCCATGTTTATTGATCATCCTAATTTGGGTCATTAGTTTATGAGTTTTATGTTATGTTTCAAGCATGTATAGTTGGCTTATGTATTATGATGTATTGTTAGAAGCAGATCAAAACGACGGTAGGGTAAAAGTGCATGAAACAAAAAATAAAGAATTTTTTTTAAATATATATAAAAACATACGAACTGCCATCCTCCTTATGTCAAGAAATAGTCGAGAAAAACAAAAGAAATAGTTTAATGTAGAGTTTGTATCATTAGTTGTTTATTTTTCGAGTCATTGCTTAGCAACACATTATACATGTAATTAGGTATATAATTAGCTTGCTACGATGGAAACTCTCCCATATTCCTTTAACCGTGTATTCCATACCTTACACCTTACATTACAACCCGTTATACGACCATCTGATTTATGCATATGTAATCTTAAGTAGTAGCGAATGAGACTATTTTCAAGCCTATGGAAAATCATATATTGAGGAATGACACTGAGTGAAACACATAACCCTTAAACACTTTGAGAGATGAGTGATTATTCTTGTGAGGGCCTTCAATTCTAAGTTGATTTATCTTCAAGTAGACTATCGTTCACTATTAATTGCATATGATAGATATGATATGTGTGCTTGTTATGAGCATTGAAGATTCATATGCTTCAAATGATTTTAGTTAATTTTTTTAAGTCTTCCTCGGAAGAAGTAAGAGGTAAGTTAGGGAGGTTTGATCGGTGCATTTTTCATACACCTTATGATGTGTTGATTCATTAATTATGCTTAGTTTTCATCTTCTATATATGCTATTTTGAGGTGTTTTGTGATTATGCAGGTTACATGTAAAAGAAGCTAAGATGGTGATATTACAAGTGAAGATCAAATAATGGAAGACAAATATGGCTTTAGCCCATGAAGATTTAAAGTTGAAGAAGACATAAATTTAGTACGAATGCTAGTTTATATAGTAGATGTTGGGATTCTTGATTTGATGAGACAAAATGAATAAAAGAATAAAACAAAAGGACTTAAATGCAAAAGAAGAATTCTTCAAAAGATGGAAGATTTTGAAGATTTCAAAAGATCTCCTTATGAAGATAGAAGATATGAGAAGATCAAGTTTAATATTTAAATGATTTATTTGTCTTATACTTATCTTCTTATGTAAGCCTTAATCTCTCCCTATATAAAGAGATCATAGACATAGGTTTTAAATATAGCAGAGTCGACTGATGAGAGTGGAATAGTAAAAGGTGTGTGTGTTTACACCATAGTTAGATAGTTAGTTGGTGTAGCCCCAAGATTGTGTTTAGGGAAAGAGGGAAACGTATGAATAATAAAACCTTGTTAAACATCATTGTTCTTATTGTTATTATTTCGCTGCATATTGTTAATCTTTGATGTTTATAATCCTAGATGAGATCTAACACATCTCGAGCTTAAACGATCTTAGAGTCTATCAGATTTTTTAGATTTCACAATTGGTATCAGAGCCACGGGGCTCTCAATCTAGGATCTACAAAGTTTGTTGATGTCGTGCTATAAAGGAAAAAGAAGGTATGATTTTTTGTTTTGAAAGGTACGGGCGATTTGGTGATTTTATGGTTTTTGCGACAATAAAAAGTGTCGTCTTTATACTTAAAAAAAGAAAAGAAAAGACGACTATGATTATTTTTGTTTGAAGTCGAGTTGGTGAAAACTAGGGTTTTTCATTAAACCCTAATCTGGTCAAACTATTTTGGTCGTTTATTGGTTAAAACAGCAGGTTATAGTAGCAAAGCGTAACAAGAGGCAGCACGTGTACAAAAAGGAGGCATCGTTGATTTATGGTGTTTGAACAGTAGATGTCATGATGGTACTGATGCTTGTTTGTTTTTACTGATTGAGAACGAACACTACTTACTACTGCTCGTTATTAAGTTATTACTGCTAGGGATTCAAGGACAGTTAGTACTGTTAGCTTCATCAGATAACGGGTGACACACATGTTTGTTTCTTGGATGGATTTGGATCTCGGACAGAACTATTTTTCACAATAGTTTATTCTTATTGATTTATGGCTATTATTTTTGGGATTTATCGAAGATGTGATTACGAAGACGATTGATTATCACCTATTTGATGTTGTAGTTGAGTTTCACAGATGCGTGTTCTTATCATATCTTAAAGTAGGTGTTACACTTTAAAGATAACTTGTTAGTGCTTACAAAGGTGTGACGAAGACTTGTCAAAATATAGCAAAGGTGTGTGATTTCTCTTATGGTGCTCAATGCTCACATTTGCTATCACTTAGAATGTGTCTCATAGAAGATGAGGATTTTTGTCAAGAGATTGTGGTCTACTTATATTTCACAGATTTATTTATAAGTTTGGAGTCACGTGGATAGTACAAGATATAAGACACAAGTTTGGGATATTCTACTTCTTCATCAAATTCGTTATACTCAATTTTCTTCATCAAGTGATCACTACATAGAGCTTAAAGAGTTCGAGATTCAAGAGATGGTAAACATATTGATTTCAGGGGAAGTTTATTGATTAAATGTTTAACCATCTACATGCACCACTTGAGAGGAAGTGTTTCGTTACTAATGCTAGTCATTTATTACTACTGCTAGTTTGTGTTTCTACTGCTCAGAGTCATTTTTCTTATTATGCATCATGGCGGGTACTTTGAGTCGTTGGAAGGGTGGATTAGTAGTTGTGATATATGGTTGGTAGCTGTTATGATTCAAGTTGCATATCTACAGAATACCCCTATTAGATGATTACAAAAAGAGGAAGGAGATTACATGTTTATTGATTTGCAGCTTATTATGTGTGGTGGCATGTTCAAGGAGATCTTAAGTCAAGAGGAAGCATTGAAGATTGTTTCAATCATGAAGATGATTACATCTCAACTTCTCTATTTAAAGGGAAGTTCGTACGCGACTTTGTTTGTTTTGTCATTATCAAATAGGGGAAGATTGTTGGGATTCTTGATTTGATGAGACAAAATGAATAAAAGAATGAAACAAATGGACTTAAATGCAAAAGAAGAATTATTCAAAAGATGGAAGATTTTAAAGATTTCAAAAGATCTCCTTATGAAGATAGAAGATATCAGAAGATCAAGTTTAATATTTAAATGATTTATTTGTCTTATACTTATCTTCCTATGTAAGCCTTGATCTCTCCCTTTATAAAAAGATCATAGACATAGGTTTTAAACATAGCAGAGTCGACTGATGAGAGTCGAATAGTAAAAGGTGTGTGTGTACACCATATTTAGATAGTTAGTTGGTGTAGCCCCAAGATTATGTTTGGGGAAAGAGGGAAACGTAGGAATAATAAAACCTTGTTAAACATCATTGTTCTTATTGTTATTATTCCGCTGCATATTGTTAATCTTTGATGTTTATAATCCTAGATGAGATCTAACCCATCTCGAGCTTAAATGATCTTAGAGTCTATCAGATTATTTAGACTTCACAGTAGAGGTACTATATTAGTAGAAGAATGGCATAAAGAAGAGTGCAGGAAGGACTAAAGGATATTTACACCCAAGCAGGGAATTTATAGCATCTATGTTTTACTTAGATGCCAAAAACAATTCTCCTTATCCTTTCCCTGCCAAAGCTCACACCACAAAGGGATGTTGACATCTAGGTTCTACCTAGATGCTTATTAGAACCAAAACATCTATCCAAGGATTTATCAACAATTATGATTTACATAGATGCCAACCTCACTTCCTCTCCTTATAAAAAATAACGACCCAAATCCCACTAATCTATTCATACGTATTCACCACTCCACCATAAACCCTAGCCACCATTAACCCTTTAATCATCTCTTCATTAATCATAAATCCGTCCAAGACCTTGAAGATGCCATCAATGACAATGATGATTTCAACAACATCTATGGAAGGCTAAAACACCAGTAATCTCTCCCGGTGAAAGATATTTGATTTGATTATGTTTATGGATTTTACTTTGTTTGTCAAACATTGATTCATATGATATTAATGCATGTATTTGGTTTGATTTTAATGTTTGAATAAAATTATTTGATTGGATTATTGTAAGATATGTTATTGCGAGTCAACAAGTCGTGCCGAGTTCAATTAGTGTAGGGGTTAAGACGATTCGTGTGGTAAACATAACTTGTATCCAAAATTGTTCATTTCAATTAATTCAAACTATGTGTGTGTGGTTTGGAATCAAACAATAGTAATAATCCGTAACTTAGTCATATTCATATATCCGGAACCGGGAAGGATTGTTTTTCATTTAATTGTTTACAAATCTTATTATTATTTGCTTATTTACTTTTTATTGCTTACTTACATTAAAATTAATTAGTAGTTTTATTATTTAGTCTTAAACCAAACAAACAATCAATCAATTATTTATTTACTTTTGTTCAAACTTTAGTTATAACCACATACTCCTCGTAGATTCGATACCCGCTTACCCGATCTAGTATAAGGTAATTAGGTTTATTTTTCACCGCTACTTCGACACCGATCAACATGGAGCTTTGAACCTATACATGGGAAATGGAAATCGTGCAACAATTGAAGCTATAGGAAGTTTTGACTTAATTCTTCCTAATGGTTTATGTACTGTGTTTGACAACTGTCATTATGCACATTCAATTACTATAGGTGTTATTTCAGTTTCTGATTTGAAAGATAATGTTTTTATTCATTGTTTTACTGATCATGGAATTTTAGTTTCTAAGGATAATATTTTTATTTACTGCTATTCCTCGTGATGGTATTTTTGAATATTGGATATGCTTCATGGTATTTTTCGTGTTTCAAATGATAGTTCTTTTATTAATAATTAGAATAATAGAGATCTCAAAGCTTATAGGATTATACTCTCTAGTGGCATGTCGTCAGTTGTGACACTAAAATAAAGAGCTTATTGAGAATCTGAACATGATGGCTTTCTAAAAAAACTGACGATAGAGTCTTTTGTAAATGCGTATCTTGTAGTGTTTGGAAAGATGACGCGGGGTAAGCTTTTTCACATAAAATAGAAAGAGCAGAGAGAGTTTACACTTTGGACTAATATATACATACCGATGTGCTATGGACCTTTTCGAAACTGTTGTTGAGGGTAAAAGGGTAGCTAAGCTTGACTTCATTACCTAATCGCTGACGTCCTATTTGCCGTTAAGGTATATGTTTATATTGCTTATAGCATAAACGCATAGAAAATCTTGTTAGATGAAATTTTAAATTTTTTTAAAGAAAAAGTGGAAAATCATACTCTCAGGTAGATCATAAAGGTAAATCAAACCTGTAATTGCTTGACATGGTATTGGATACATAAAAGCAATAAAGACGCGAGACGCGGGACACCAACGAGAAAAATCGGACCCTGCCGGATAAAGAAATAGGAAATACCTATCTCGGTCCGGTTCCTCGCGGGTCCATTCTTTTGTACCGAATTATTATATTGAATTTATTGGTGATGAAGCTAGTCGAATAAATAATTTGAACTCGAGTAGAGTATTGAACCTGTGAGCTCGAAAGAACCAAAAATGGACACCGACAAACGCTACATTAGAACTTTGACCCATATGGAAGGTTAGTTCAGGCTTTGTCATATTTGTCAGATACTACGACTGGTGTGATCAGACACACAACGCGCACACAAAATCTTGTTTTCTCATCATCTTTTCAGAAATATCAGGCATGCCAATATATTCAGAATTTAGTTAAATACAAACAAAAATCTTTGCACAAAACCCCTCTCTTATTATAATCATGGAAGAGTGAAATAAGTAAAACAAACAAACCATCTGATCACACAAAAAATTTGTCAACGTGATGAAAAAGTGAGTGTGATGTTGTCCTAAAACGTAACAACACAACTTTCTTGAGAAGAAAGGAAGAAAATTACACAGTACTCACGTAAAAGTACTAAGATATGCATCATAAATTTGATCAGATATGATTCCTCTCAAATACCACATCAGATAGCTTTGCTTTGATCGACTACTTTATTAATTCTTTTCACCTTCTCTCCACTTGTCTGGGTGGTTGTGCCCAGCTTTTCAGCCATCGCTGAGTTCCGCATGTTCTTTATCAGCAAGTAGTTGCCACTTCCTCCACATCCTTTAATGTGTTCCACTTCTCTCGTATCCCGTATAGCGTTTTCATAGACTCTACATCTACCTGCGTATCGTTAGTGCCATACTCGCGTGGTTCAGGCGTTCTTCCTCCATTTGGACTCATGTTTACGAAAGTTTCTGATCTCTGCTAACTTGCGTGCCATTTCATATAGCTTTATCTCGCAATGTCTTGTGCTGAAATTTAGCCAGATTCTTTTCCACACCGATGATAAGTTGTCGACATTCCCACGATAAATCGAGTGCCTATGTGTATACAATTCATTGCCGTGTCTCAGCCCCTTTCGTTATTAATGCTTGTGCCCAAAGGCCTCGCGAACCACTTATAGTGTATGCGCTTTTGCCAGATAACTCAAGGCGGGCCCTTGTTGCCAATAGCTCCCGCGCACATCGCGTTTAGCCCAGTAGAGCCGCCACTAGTCTAGTGCCAGATCTCTATTGTTCCAAGCTGCCAATTGTTTTACTTTATCAATTTGAAGTGAGGGTGGGATTTCTTTGTTTGTTTGATTTGCAAGAGAAGTAAGGGGATTTGATATTTTTTGATTTGGCTTTTGTGGTCTGTTTCTTATAGCTTAAGAAAAATAGTCTAAAACTATTGTGGGATGGTGTGACAAGAAATACAGCTAGCCTCAGATTTATATATTATAAAACGCTCCAATGTTTGATTTGAGCTTTCATTTGAATATTTACTTGTTTCCTACTAGAACTAACTTTTTAGGCTCTCGGCTCGTCCAGTGATTAGATGAATGAAGAACTTTTGATATTAAGTCATAGAATCTGTTCTTGACCAGTTTGAGCATAGTGAATAGTAAATGGATAAAGTTTATGTTTTCCTATTTGACAATTATGTGTAGATGTTGTTATGTATCAAGTATCTTATTAAGCATGTTTGAAACTTCATAATATCCAACCGTTGGTAGCGTTTACTTATGATTTATTGTAATATAACTGTCTAGTTTTATCTTAGCATTAAGATGCCTATTTGTATGCTAATCTCGGTGTGCTTGTTTTTACTTTTGAACATATTTATTCATGGGCCTGATAAAGGTATGATTATGTTTGGCTTTTAATTTATACTTGACCAGAAGTGCAATTTATAGAAATAATTAATAGGGAACATCGGAGAATCTTACATTATCATATAAGTAACACTCATAAATAGAACAACCTTCATACTAAAAATAAACAAATTACAATTAATGTAGGAAAAATAAATGTGATGTATTCATAAGTTGAGCATTCTAAAAGGAGGTCAAAAGAATAAGTTGCTACGCATTTTTCATCAGAGATGCATTCGAATAATTTGAGAAAAAGAAGAAACATTACATTATACTTAAAAAACATAGAAATTTGATAACAATTGTAATACTATATTAATTTCATTTCTAGTAGCCGATTAAAAATTATTTACGCGAACTATAGAATAGTGTGTGATATTCCTCGCCAAAAATATCCTTCCTACTCTCAAGAACTTCTTTGCCGGTAAATTCACGGAGTAATTTGATTTTTTAAATTAAAATCATGTTTTTACTACTCGACAAGTCACCAATACACCAACTACTAGAGTTGAGGTGTATTTTAAATGGAAAGTATTGCGGAGATTACGGGGAAAGGAGAGGTAGGAGAATTTGTACCTCGATTCAAATAAGACTTGCCGATTATAAGGTAGATGTTATTATGCTGGAGTTTTTGTCTATATATTCGTTGCAATTTGCCCGGTCTCAAAACTCATAATTAGGTTTATAGTCGAGTGGTTATATTGCCTGTGGATGATTTGTTTTCTTAAACAAGGGGTTTCAAATCTCATATAAGGAATAAATTATTTAGATTCTTAAACTTCTTGTTTGGAATTTATATGTGTTTTCTACTCGAGTTTGTTATCAAAACAATTCTATGCTAGGTTTTGTTGGATATTTTTTAGACCGCCAAAAATTCAAGTGATTTTAAGAATACATACATAACTCAATAGAAATAATTATAAAAGTTGTATTATATTACGCTTTACATGTCTTTTTTATTTCTTAATAAGTGTTCTTTCATTGAACCTTCTAAAACTAAGTTTATTTTGATTCTTGGTTAGGACTTAGTATAACATTGAATCGAGAGTCTCTGAACCTATGAGCTCGAGAACCAAATTTTGACAACAAAAACGCTCTAACTTTGCCCCCTTTGGGTTATTTTTAAGCTCTATCCCTGTCAAAAGCTGGGAGGTTTCAAACCCACCGCGACAAAAAATCCTTTGTTTCTTCTCCAATTATCTTCTTCAAGCTATTTGCATGCCAATATATTCAAAATACTACAGTTAATACAAACAATACTTTGCAGCAAACACTCTTATTATTATATAAAGAAAGATGAAATAAGTACAAACAAAAAAACTCTGATCACACAAACCACATTCACAACGATTGAAAGGAGTGTGATGTTGCTACAGTAACAACACACTTTCATTTCGAGGTAAGAATAAGAGAATAAATTAAACACGTACCGTGTAGTTAACTATATGCATCATTTGATCGGAGTATGACTCTCCACATATCATAATAAACAACTTAAGCTTTCCTTTCTAACTTAAGATAATTGTCTTTTCATCCACCTTGTCTGGGTGGTTGTCCCCTGCTTTCGCGCCAACCTTGAGTTCCGCCATGTTTCCTACAGGCTAAGCGTTTGCCATTCTCTCCACCTTGGTTTGTTCCACTTCCTCTATCCCGCGTTTCATTGACTCTACATCTACCTCGTATGTTAGTGCCAATACGTGTGCATCATGCGTTCCTTCCTCCATTTGGACCATTGGTTTGAGAGTCCTCTTCAACTTGCGTGCCATTTGTCATATGCTTATCCGCAATTTCTTGTGTGATTTAGCCACTTCTTTTCCCACCGTCCGGAATGTGACATCCACGAAATCGAAGGCGCCTCTTAGATGTACACAAATTATATGGCCTAGATGTCACACCCTAATTTCGATACATCCATGTGCCAATGCCTCGCGAAACCATTTTGGTGAACCGCCTTTTGCCATAACTCTGACAGGCTCGTTATGAGCCAATAGCCCAATATAGTGCGCCAACGCTTTTAAGATCCCAGCTAGCTCAGCACGCAATTCTTTGCTTGATCTCAATGATAACCAACGCGCATGTTTTTTCTTTATATCAATTTGAGTGAGGTATTTTCTTTTTTGTTGTTGAATTAGGAACGAGAAGTAAGATATTTGAAATTTTATATTTGTGATTTATGGTCAAGTTTATATAGGTTTCAAATAGTCTAAAACTAATGTGGGATGGTTGACAAGTTCAAACTTCTGATTATGTTTGTTAGACATAAATGTAAACAAAGAAATGGAAAATATGACATTTCGTTAGTCTACAACAAGCTCGTAGATATTAATATTGTAAAACGCCCAAGTTGATTCGAGCTTCATTTGATTAATTGTTTCTTCTAACTAACATTTTGGTAGGAGTGAATGGAAATGAAGACTTTAATATATAACATTTTCTCTCTCAGTTTGAGCATGCGAATGTAAATGGATAATAATTAGTTTATGTTACCTATTTGAAAATTATGTTAGATGTTGTTATGGATCAAGTATCTTTTATGCATATTTAAACTTCAATATATCTCAAACGTTGGTTTAGGTTTACTTATGATTTATTGTAATATTAACTATTAGTTTATCTAAATTACCATTTAAGATGCTACCTTGTTATGCTAGTCTCGGAAATGCTTGTTTTTATTTTTGAACATATTTATTCATAGGCCGAAAAGGTATGATTTATAGTTTTGGATTTTATTTATACTTGACCAAAGTGCAGTTTATAGGAAAATAATTAATAGGAACATCGGAGAATCTTTGCTATCAAAAATTATACAAGTACACTCATAAATAGAACAACTTTCGTACAAACTCAATACACAAATCACAAGTAATGTAGGAAAATAAATGTGATGTATTCATAAAATTGATCACTCTAAAGATCAAAAGAATAAGATCTATGCTTTTTTTTCATTAGAGCTGCTCGAATAAGTTGAAAAAAAAAACTTACATTACTGAAAACATAAAAATTTGATAACATTTTAAATAACTTATTAAATCTCATTCTTCGGCCTTTAAAATTATTTACATGGTTGTGTTTCAAATGATAGTTCTATTTATAATATTAGAATAAAAGATCCAAGCTTAACTAGGATTCTACTCTCTTGTGGCACTGTCGTCTTGGACAAATAAATAAGAAGCTTATTGAGAAGCTGCAACATGATGGCTTTCTAAAACAAACTGACGATGAGTCTTTTGATAAATGCGTATCTTGTGTGTTTGGAAAGATGACGCGTAAGCCTTTTTTCACATAAATAGAAAGAGCAAAAGATATACTTGGACTTATACATACCGATGTGTATGACCCTTTTAGAATTGTGTCGAGGTAAGGTGCTAGCTACTTCATTACCTTCACTGACGACTTTAGCCGTTAAGGTTATGTTAATTTGCTTAAGCATAAACATAAATCTTTGAAACTTTTAAAGTTTTTTAAAGAAAAGTGGAAACTCAACTCGGAAGACCATAAAGGAGAAATCAAACCTTTTGCTTGACATGGTTTGATACATGATGAATCAAACAACTAGGGGTGAGCAAAACAGACCGCGGACCGGACCCAACCGAGAAACCGGCCCGACCGGACCGAACCTATCTCGGTCCGGTCCTCGGTCCATTCTTTTCCGATTTTATATTGAATTCTTGGTTAGACTTAGAATAAACATTGAACTCGAGAGTCTTGAACCTATGAGCTCGAAGAACCAAAATTGGACACGACAAACGCTACTAACTTTGCCCCTATGAGTTAGTTTCAGGCTTTGTCCCTGTCAAACGCCTGGTGGATCAGACACACACGCGCACACAAAATCTTTGTTTCTCTCAATCATCTTCTTCAAATATAGGCATGCCAATATATTCAGAATATAGTTAATACAAACAATCTTTGCACAAACACTCTTATTATATATAAAGAAGATGAAATAAGTACAAACAAACAAACACTGATCACACAAACAAATTACAACGATGAAAGTGAGTGTGATGTTGTCCTCGTAACAACACACTTTATTGAGAAGAAAAGAAAATTAAACACGTACACGTAGTACTTTATGCATCCATTTGATCGATATGATCCACACAATACACAACTTAAGCTTTCCTTTCAACTTATTAATTCTTTTCATCGACCTTGTCTGGGTGGTTGCCCCCAGCTTCGCCAACCTTGAGTTCCGCATGTTCTTTCATCAAGCGTGCCACTTCCTCCACCTGGTGTTCCACTTCCTTTATCTCGCGTTTCATTGACTCTACATCTACCTCGTATGTTAGTGCCAATACGTGTGCATCATGCGTTCCTTCCTCCATTTGGACCATGTTTGACGAGTCCTCTCTCAACTTGCGTGCCATTTCATATAGCTTATCCGCAATTTCTTGTGCTGATTTAGCCACTTCTTTTCCCACCGCTGAATGTGACCATCCCACGAAATCGAGCGCCCTGTGTACCAAATTCATTGCCGTGTCAGCCAATTTCGTTAACGCTTGTGCCAAGGCCTCGCGAACCACTTTTGGTGCCGCTTTTGCCAATAACTCTGCGGCTTTTGCCAATAGCCCCGGCGCCAACGCTTTTAGCCCAGCTAGCGCCACTTCTAGTGCCTTCTCTATTATCCAAGCAGCCATTTTTTTTCTTTATCAATTTGAGTGAGGTATTTCTTTGTTTGAATTGGAAGAGAAGTAAGGATTTGATATTTTTATTGCTTTTATGGTCTGTTTATATAGCTTTCAAATAGTCTAAAACTAATGTGGGATGGTTGACAAGTTCAGACTTCTGATTATGTTTGTTAGACATAAATGTAAACAAAGAAATGGAAAATGTGACATTTCGTTATTCTACAACAAGCTGCCAGATATTATATTATAAAACGCGTCTAACTAACATTTTGGTAGGAGTGAATAGAAATGAAGACTTTAATATATAACATTTTCTCTGCCAGTTTGAGCATGTGAATGTAAATGGATAATGTTTATGTTACCTATTTGAAAATTATGTTAGATGTTGTTATGTATCAAGTATCTTTTAAGCATATTTGAACTTCATATATCTCAACCGTTGGTAGCGTTTACTTATGATTTATTGTAATATAACTGTCTAGTTTTATCTTAGCATTAAGATGCCTATTTGTATGCTAATCTCGGTGTGCTTGTTTTTACTTTTGAACATATTTATTCATGGGCCGAAAAGGTATGATTTATAGTTTTGGATTTTAATTATACTTGACCAAAGTGCAATTTATAGGAAAATAATTAATAGGAACATCGGAGAATCTTATATAAGTACACTCATAAATAGAACAACTTTCGTACTAAAAATAAACAAATTACAATTAATGTAGGAAAATAAATGTGATGTATTCATAAGATTGATCATTCTAAAGATCAAAAGAATAAGATCTACGCATTTTTCATCAGAGTTGCTCGAATAATTTGAAAAAAGAAACTTACATTACTGAAAACATAGAAATTTGATAACATTTTAAATAACTTATTAAATCTCATTCTTCAGCCGTTAAAATTATTTACGCGAACTCACTAGTTGTTATTCCTCCAAAAATTGCTTACTACCTCAAACTTTCTTTTAGGAAAATCGGTGTTTGTAAAATCATCTCTCAAATCACCAATACACCACACGCGTGAGGTATTTTAAATGAAACGTATTGCGGAGCTACGGAGGAAGGAGGGTGGACAAATGTCCATTAAAAACTTCCGATCATAGTGTGTTATTTGCTGTGGTTCTTGTCATATTCGTCAATTTGCCCGGCAAAACATAAATAGGTTTATAGTCGAGTGGTTATATGCCTGTGGTATTTGTTTTCTTAAACAAGGTTCAAATCCTCATATAACGTATAAACTTCATTTAGATTCTTGCAACTTCTTGTTTTGATTATATGTGTTTTCTACCTCGAGTTTGTTATCAAAACAATCTATCTAGGTTTCTGTTGATCCGTGTTTAGACCGCAAAATTCAAGTGATTTAAGTAAACATACATAACTCAAAAGAAATAATTAAAGTTGTATTATTAAGCTTTACATGTCTTTTTTATTCTTAATAAGTGTTCTTTCATGAACTAAAACTAAGTTTATATTGGATTCTTGGTTAGACTTAGAATAAACATTGAACTCGAGATGTCCTTTGAACTATGAGCTCGAAGAACCAACATTTGACAGACAACGAAAAACGCTCCTAACTTGCCCCATCCTATGAGATATTGTTCAGGCTCTATCGCCTTTTCAAATCGCCTGGTGGTTCAGAACCCACAAACTGCGCACAAAAAAATCTTTGTTCCTCATCAATTATATCTTCATCAAATATATGCATGCCAATAAATTCAAAATATAGTTAAAACCCACAATCTTTGCACAAACCGTCTTATTAATATATAAAGAAGATGAAATAATAAAACAAACAAACACGATCACACACAACAAATTACAAACGATGAAAGTGAGTGTGAATCGTAACACACACTTATTGAGAAGAAAAGAAATTAACACTACACGTAGTCTTTATGCATCTTTGATCGATATGATCCACACACAGTAAACAACTTAAGCTTTCCTTTCAACTTATTAATTCTTTCATCGCCCCTTGTCTGGGTGGTTGTCCCCAGCTTCGCCAACCTTGAGTTCTGAATGTTCCTTCAGCAAGCGTGCCACTTCCTCCACCTGTTGTTCCACTTCCTCTATCCCGCGTTTCATTGATGACTCTGCATCTACCTCGTATGTCGATGCCAATACTGTGGGGGCATCTTGCAATCCTTCCTCCGTTTGGAACCAATGTTTGACAGATTTCTCTCTCAACTTGCGTTGCCATATCAATATAGCTTATCCGCAATTTCTTTGCTGATTTAGCCACTTCTTTTCCCACCGCTATGTGACCATCCCACGAAATCGAGCGCCCTGTGACCAACTTCTTGCCGTGTCAGCCAATTTCCGTTAGACGCATGTGCCAACGGCCTCTGGCTGAACCACTTTGGTGCCGCTTTTCCAATAACTCTGGCGGCTTTAGCAAAGCCCCCGGCGCCAACCGCTTTAGCCCAGCTAAGCGCCACTTCTAGTGCCTTCTCAATTTATCCAAGCAGCCATTGTTTTCTTTATCAATTTTAGTGAGGTATTTCTTTGTTTGAATTGGAAGAGAAGTAGGGATTTGATATTTTTATTGCTTTTATGGTCTGTTTATATAGCTTTCAAATAGTCTAAAACTAATGTGGGATGGTTGACAAGTTCAGACTTCTGATTATGTTTGTTACACATAAATGTAAACAAAGAAATGGAAAATGTGACATTTCGTTATTCTACAACAACTGCCAATATTATATATAAAAACGCCCAATTTGATTTTAAATGGGGTAGTCGGCGGAGCGAGCGGGTGAGCTTCATTTGATTTAATTGTTTCCTCTAACTAACATTTTGGTAGGAGTGAATAGAAATGAAGACTTTAATATATAACATTTTCTCTGCCAGTTTGAGCATGTGAATGTAAATGGATAATGTTTATGTTACCTATTTGAAAATTATGTTAGATGTTGTTATGTATCAAGTATCTTTTAAGCATATTTGAACTTCATATATCTCAACCGTTGGTAGCGTTTACTTATGATTTATTGTAATATAACTGTCTAGTTTTATCTTAGCATTAAGATGCCTATTTGTATGCTAATCTCGGTGTGCTTGTTTTTACTTTTGAACATATTTATTCATGGGCCGAAAAGGTATGATTTATAGTTTTTGAAATTAATTATACATTACCAAAGATCAAATTGATAGAAAATAATTAATAGGAACATCGGAGAATCTTATATAAGTACACTCATAAATAGAACAACTTTCGTACTAAAAATAAACAAATTACAATTAATGTATGAAAAAAATGTGATGTATTCATAAGATTGATCATTCTAAAGATCAAAAGAATAAGATCTACGATGTTTTCATGCAATAGTATTGCTCGAAAATAATTTAAAAAAGAAACTTACATTACTGAAAACATAGAAAATTGATAACATATTAAATAAATTATTAAATCTCATTCTTCTGCCTTTAAAATTATTACGCGAACTACAAGTTGTATTCTCTCCAAAAATGCTTACTACCTCAAACTTTCTTTTGGAAAATTCGGTGTTTTGTAAAATCATCTCTCAAATCCCAATACACCACAAACGCGTGAGGTAATTTTTAAATGAAACGTAATATGCGGTAGCTAACGGAGGAAGAGGTGGACAAAATGTCCATGAAAAACTAATTCCGATCATAGTGTGTTATTTTGCTGTGGTGTCTTGGTCCAAATTCGTAATTTGCCCGGCAAAACATAAATAGGTTTATAGTCGAGTGGTTATATGCTTGTGGTATTTGTTTTCTTAAACAAGGTTCAAATCCTCATATAACGTATAAACTTCATTTAGATTCTTGCAACTTCTTGTTTTGATTATATGTTGGGGGGGGGTTTTTTTTACCCTAACCTCGATTTGGTTATCAAAACATATCTATCAAGGTTTCTTTGAACGTGTTTAGACCGCAAAATTCAAGTGATTTAAGAAAACATACATAACTCAAAAGAAATAATTAAAGTTGTATTATTAAGCTTTACATGTCTTTTTTATTCTTAATAAGTGTTCTTTCATGAACTAAAACTAAGTTTATATTGGATTCTTGGTTAGACTTAGAATAAACATTGAACTCGAGAGTCTTGAACCTATGAGCTCGAAGAACCAAAATTTGACACGAAAAACGCTCCTAACTTTGCCCCCTATGAGTTATTTTCAGGCTCTATCCCCTGTCAAACGCCTGGTGGTTCAGACCCACACGCGCACAAAAAATCTTTGTTTCTCTCAATTATCTTCTTCAAATATAGGCATGCCAATATATTCAAAATATAGTTAATACCAACAATCTTTGCACAAACACTCTTATTATATATAAAGAAGATGAAATAAGTACAAACAAACAAACACTGATCACACAAACAAATTACAACGATGAAAGTGAGTGTGATTCGTAACAACACACTTTATTGAGAAGAAAAGAAAATTAAACACGTACACGTAGTACTTTATGCATCCATTTGATCGATATGATCCACACAATACACAACTTAAGCTTTCCTTTCAACTTATTAATTCTTTTCATCGACCTTGTCTGGGTGGTTGTCCCCAGCTTCGCCAACCTTGAGTTCCGCATGTTCCTTCAGCAAGCGTGCCACTTCCTCCACCTGGTGTTCCACTTCCTCTATCCCGCGTTTCATTGACTCTACATCTACCTCGTATGTTAGTGCCAATACGTGTGCATCATGCGTTCCTTCCTCCGTTTGGACCATGTTTGACGAGTTCTCTCTCAACTTGCGTGCCATTTCATATAGCTTATCCGCAATTTCTTGTGCTGATTTAGCCACTTCTTTTCCCACCGCTGAATGTGACCATCCCACGAAATCGAGCGCCCTGTGTACCAACTTCATTGCCGTGTCAGCCAATTTCGTTAACGCTTGTGCCACGGCCTCGCGAACCACTTTTGGTGCCGCTTTTGCCAATAACTCTGCGGCTTTTGCCAATAGCCCCGGCGCCAACGCTTTTAGCCCAGCTAGCGCCACTTCTAGTGCCTTCTCAATTATCCAAGCAGCATTTGTTTCTTTATCAATTGAGTTAGGTATATTTTCTTTGTTTGAATTGGAAGAGAAGTAAGGATTTGATATTTTTATTGCTTTTATGGTCTGTTTATATAGCTTTCAAATAGTCTAAAACTAATGTGGGATGGTTGACAAGTTCAGACTTCTGATTATGTTTGTTAGACATAAATGTAAACAAAGAAATGGAAAATGTGACATTTCGTTATTCTACAACAAGCTGCCAGATATTATATTATAAAACGCCCAAGTTGATTTGAGCTTCATTTGATTTAATTGTTTCCTCTAACTAACATTTTGGTAGGAGTGAATAGAAATGAAGACTTTAATATATTTCCATTTGTCTCTCCAGTTTGACATGAGTGAAAATGTAAATGGATAATGTTTATGTTACCTATTTGAAAATTATGTTAGATGTTGTCATATTTGTAATACTTCTACCATTTAGGGTCGGGGCGTTACATCAACCGTTGGTAGCGTTTACTTATGATTTATTGTAATATAACTATATAGTTTTATCTAATTACCATTAAGATGCCTATTTGTATGCTGGTCTCACAAGTGCTTGTTTTTATTTTTGAACATATTTATTCATATATAGTTTTGGATTTTATTTATACTTGACCAAAGTGCAGTTTATAGGAAAATAATTAATAGGAACATCGGAGAATCTTTGCTATCAAAAATTATACAAGTACACTCATAAATAGAACAACTTTCGTACAAACTCAATACACAAATCACAAGTAATGTAGGAAAATAAATGTGATGTATTCATAAAATTGATCACTCTAAAGATCAAAAGAATAAGATCTATGCTTTTTTTTCATTAGAGCTGCTCGAATAAGTTGAAAAAAAAAACTTACATTACTGAAAACATAAAAATTTGATAACATTTTAAATAACTTATTAAATCTCATTCTTCGGCCTTTAAAATTATTTACGCGCGAACTCACTAATTGTTATTCCTCCAAAAATTGCATACTACCTCAAACTTTCTTTTAGGATAATCGGTGTTTGTAAAGTCTTCTCTCAAATCACCAATACACCACACGCGCGAGGTATTTTAAATGAAACGTATGGCGGAACTACGGAGGAGGGAGGGTGGACAAATGCATCATCAAAACTTCCGATCATAGTGTGTTATTTGCTGTGATTCTTGTCATATTCGTCAATTTGCCCGGCAAAACATAAATAGGCTTATAGTCGATTGGTTATATGCTTGTGGTATTTGTTTTCTTAAACAAGGTTCAAATCCTCATATAACGTATAAACTTCACTCAGATTCTTGCAACTTCTTGTTTTCATTATATGTGTTTTCTACCTCGAGTTTGTTATCAAAACAATCTATCTGGCTTGCTGTTGATCTTTTTTAGACCGCATAATTCTAGTGATTTAAGAAAAAAAATACATAACTCAAAAGAAATAATTAAAGTTGTATTATTAAGCTTTACATGTCTTTTTTATTCTTAACAAGTGTTCTTTCATGAACTAAAACTAAGTTTATATTGGATTCTTGGTTAGACTTAGAATAAACATTGAACTCGAGAGTCATGAACCTATGAGCTCGAAGAACCATGACACGACAAACGCTCCTAACTTTGCCCCCTATGAGTTATTTTCAGGCTCTATCCCCTGTCAAACGCCTGGTGGTGGTTCAGACACACACGCGCACACAAAGTCTTTGTTTCTCTAAATCATCTTCTTCAAATATAGGCATGCCAATATATTCAAAATATAGTTAATACAAACAATCTTTGCACAAACACTCTTATTATATATAAAGAAGATGAAATAAGTACAAACAAACAAACACTGATCACACAAACAAATTACAACAGTGAAAGTGAGTGTGATGTTGTCCCCGTAACAACACACTTTATTGAGAAGAAAAGAAAATTAAACACGTACACGTTGTACTTTATGCATCCATTTGATCGATATGATCCACACAATACACAACTTAAGCTTTCCTTTCAACTTATTAATTCTTTTCATCGACCTTGTCTGGGTGGTTGTCCCCAGCTTCGCCAACCTTGAGTTCCGCATGTTCCTTCAGCAAGCGTGCCACTTCCTCCACCTGGTGTTCCACTTCCTCTATCCCGCGTTTCATTGACTCTACATCTACCTCGTATGTTAGTGCCAATACGTGTGCATCATGCGTTCCTTCCTCCATTTGGACCATGTTTGACGAGTCCTCTCTCAACTTGCGTGCCATTTCATATAGCTTATCCGCAATTTCTTGTGCTGATTTAGCCACTTCTTTTCCCACCGCTGAATGTGACCATCCCACGAAATCGAGCGCCCTGTGTACCAAATTCATGGCCGTGTCAGCCAATTTCGTTAACGCTTGTGCCAAGGCCTCGCGGTCGCGAACCACATTTGGTGCCGCTTTTGCCAATAACTCTGCGGCTTTTGCCAATAGCCCCGGCGCCAACGCTTTTAGCCCAGCTAGCGCCACTTCTAGTGCCTTCTCTATTATCCAAGCAGCCATTTTTTTCTTTATCAATTTGAGTGAGGTATTTCTTTGTTTGAATTGGAAGAGAAGTAAGGATTTGATATTTTTATTGGTTTTATGGTCTGTTTATATAGGTTTCAAATAGTCTAAAACTAATGTGGGATGGTTGACAAGTTCAAACTTCTGATTATGTTTGTTAGACATAAATGTAAACAAAGAAATGGAAAATGTGACATTTCGTTAGTCTACAACAAGCTCTTAGATATTAATATTGTAAAATGCCCAAGTTGATTTGAGCTTCATTTGATTAATTGTTTCCTCTAACTAACATTTTGGTAGGAGTGAATAGAAATAAAGTCTTTAATGTATAACATTTTCTCTCTCTGAGCATGCGAATGTAAATGGATAATAATTAGTTTATGTTACCTATTTGAAAATTATGTTAGATGTTGTTATGTATCAAGTATCTTTTAAGCATATTTGAACTTCATATATCTCAACCGTTGGTAGCGTTTACTTATGATTTATTGTAATATAACTGTCTAGTTTTATCTTAGCATTAAGATGCCTATTTGTATGCTAATCTCGGTGTGCTTGTTTTTACTTTTGAACATATTTATTCATGGGCCGAAAAGGTATGATTTATAGTTTTGGATTTTAATTATACTTGACCAAAGTGCAATTTATAGGAAAATAATTAATAGGAACATCGGAGAATCTTATATAAGTACACTCATAAATAGAACAACTTTCGTACTAAAAATAAACAAATTACAATTAATGTAGGAAAATAAATGTGATGTATTCATAAGATTGATCATTCTAAAGATCAAAAGAATAAGATCTACGCATTTTTCATCAGAGTTGCTCGAATAATTTGAAAAAAGAAACTTACATTACTGAAAACATAGAAATTTGATAACATTTTAAATAACTTATTAAATCTCATTCTTCAGCCGTTAAAATTATTTACGCGAACTCACTAGTTGTTATTCCTCCAAAAATTGCTTACTACCTCAAACTTTCTTTTAGGAAAATCGGTGTTTGTAAAATCATCTCTCAAATCACCAATACACCACACGCGTGAGGTATTTTAAATGAAACGTATTGCGGAGCTACGGAGGAAGGAGGGTGGACAAATGTCCATTAAAAACTTCCGATCATAGTGTGTTATTTGCTGTGGTTCTTGTCATATTCGTCAATTTGCCCGGCAAAACATAAATAGGTTTATAGTCGAGTGGTTATATGCCTGTGGTATTTGTTTTCTTAAACAAGGTTCAAATCCTCATATAACGTATAAACTTCATTTAGATTCTTGCAACTTCTTGTTTTGATTATATGTGTTTTCTACCTCGAGTTTGTTATCAAAACAATCTATCTAGGTTTCTGTTGATCGTGTTTAGACCGCAAAATTCAAGTGATTTAAGTAAACATACATAACTCAAAAGAAATAATTAAAGTTGTATTATTAAGCTTTACATGTCTTTTTTATTCTTAATAAGTGTTCTTTCATGAACTAAAACTAAGTTTATATTGGATTCTTGGTTAGACTTAGAATAAACATTGAACTCGAGAGTCTTGAACCTATGAGCTCGAAGAACCAAAATTTGACACGAAAAACGCTCCTAACTTTGCCCCCTATGAGTTATTTTCAGGCTCTATCCCCTGTCAAACGCCTGGTGGTTCAGACCCACACGCGCACAAAAAATCTTTGTTTCTCTCAATTATCTTCTTCAAATATAGGCATGCCAATATATTCAAAATATAGTTAATACCAACAATCTTTGCACAAACACTCTTATTATATATAAAGAAGATGAAATAAGTACAAACAAACAAACACTGATCACACAAACAAATTACAACGATGAAAGTGAGTGTGATATCGTAACACACACTTATTGAGAAGAAAAGAAATTAACACTACACGTAGTCTTTATGCATCTTTGATCGATATGATCCACACACAGTAAACAACTTAAGCTTTCCTTTCAACTTATTAATTCTTTCATCGCCCCTTGTCTGGGTGGTTGTCCCCAGCTTCGCCAACCTTGAGTTCCGCATGTTCCTTCAGCAAGCGTGCCACTTCCTCCACCTGGTGTTCCACTTCCTCTATCCCGCGTTTCATTGACTCTACATCTACCTCGTATGTTAGTGCCAATACTGTGGGGGCATCTTGCAATCCTTCCTCCGTTTGGAACCAATGTTTGACAGATTTCTCTCTCAACTTGCGTTGCCATATCAATATAGCTTATCCGCAATTTCTTTGCTGATTTAGCCACTTCTTTTCCCACCGCTATGTGACCATCCCACGAAATCGAGCGCCCTGTGACCAACTTCTTGCCGTGTCAGCCAATTTCCGTTAGACGCATGTGCCAACGGCCTCTGGCTGAACCACTTTGGTGCCGCTTTTCCAATAACTCTGGCGGCTTTAGCAAAGCCCCCGGCGCCAACCGCTTTAGCCCAGCTAGCGCCACTTCTAGTGCCTTCTCAATTATCCAAGCAGCCATTGTTTTCTTTATCAATTTGAGTGAGGTATTTCTTTGTTTGAATTGGAAGAGAAGTAAGGATTTGATATTTTTATTGCTTTTATGGTCTGTTTATATAGCTTTCAAATAGTCTAAAACTAATGTGGGATGGTTGACAAGTTCAGACTTCTGATTATGTTTGTTAGACATAAATGTAAACAAAGAAATGGAAAATGTGACATTTCGTTATTCTACAACAAGCTGCCAATATTATATATAAAAACGCCCAATTTGATTTTAAATGGGGTAGTCGGCGGAGCGAGCGGGTGAGCTTCATTTGATTTAATTGTTTCCTCTAACTAACATTTTGGTAGGAGTGAATAGAAATGAAGACTTTAATATATAACATTTTCTCTGCCAGTTTGAGCATGTGAATGTAAATGGATAATGTTTATGTTACCTATTTGAAAATTATGTTAGATGTTGTTATGTATCAAGTATCTTTTAAGCATATTTGAACTTCATATATCTCAACCGTTGGTAGCGTTTACTTATGATTTATTGTAATATAACTGTCTAGTTTTATCTTAGCATTAAGATGCCTATTTGTATGCTAATCTCGGTGTGCTTGTTTTTACTTTTGAACATATTTATTCATGGGCCGAAAAGGTATGATTTATAGTTTTGGAAATTAATTATACATTACCAAAGATCAAATTGATAGAAAATAATTAATAGGAACATCGGAGAATCTTATATAAGTACACTCATAAATAGAACAACTTTCGTACTAAAAATAAACAAATTACAATTAATGTAGGAAAATAATGTGATGTATTCATAAGATTGATCATTCTAAAGATCAAAAGAATAAGATCTACGATGTTTTCATGCAATAGTATTGCTCGAAAATAATTTAAAAAAGAAACTTACATTACTGAAAACATAGAAAATTGATAACATATTAAATAAATTATTAAATCTCATTCTTCTGCCTTTAAAATTATTACGCGAACTACAAGTTGTATTCTCTCCAAAAATGCTTACTACCTCAAACTTTCTTTTGGAAAATTCGGTGTTTTGTAAAATCATCTCTCAAATCCCAATACACCACAAACGCGTGAGGTAATTTTTAAATGAAACGTAATATGCGGTAGCTAACGGAGGAAGAGGTGGACAAAATGTCCATGAAAAACTAATTCCGATCATAGTGTGTTATTTTGCTGTGGTGTCTTGGTCCAAATTCGTAATTTGCCCGGCAAAACATAAATAGGTTTATAGTCGAGTGGTTATATGCTTGTGGTATTTGTTTTCTTAAACAAGGTTCAAATCCTCATATAACGTATAAACTTCATTTAGATTCTTGCAACTTCTTGTTTTGATTATATGTTGGGGGGGGGTTTTTTTTACCCTAACCTCGATTTGGTTATCAAAACATATCTATCAAGGTTTCTTTGAACGTGTTTAGACCGCAAAATTCAAGTGATTTAAGTAAACATACATAACTCAAAAGAAATAATTAAAGTTGTATTATTAAGCTTTACATGTCTTTTTTATTCTTAATAAGTGTTCTTTCATGAACTAAAACTAAGTTTATATTGGATTCTTGGTTAGACTTAGAATAAACATTGAACTCGAGAGTCTTGAACCTATGAGCTCGAAGAACCAAAATTTGACACGAAAAACGCTCCTAACTTTGCCCCCTATGAGTTATTTTCAGGCTCTATCCCCTGTCAAACGCCTGGTGGTTCAGACCCACACGCGCACAAAAAATCTTTGTTTCTCTCAATTATCTTCTTCAAATATAGGCATGCCAATATATTCAAAATATAGTTAATACCAACAATCTTTGCACAAACACTCTTATTATATATAAAGAAGATGAAATAAGTACAAACAAACAAACACTGATCACACAAACAAATTACAACGATGAAAGTGAGTGTGATTCGTAACAACACACTTTATTGAGAAGAAAAGAAAATTAAACACGTACACGTAGTACTTTATGCATCCATTTGATCGATATGATCCACACAATACACAACTTAAGCTTTCCTTTCAACTTATTAATTCTTTTCATCGACCTTGTCTGGGTGGTTGTCCCCAGCTTCGCCAACCTTGAGTTCCGCATGTTCCTTCAGCAAGCGTGCCACTTCCTCCACCTGGTGTTCCACTTCCTCTATCCCGCGTTTCATTGACTCTACATCTACCTCGTATGTTAGTGCCAATACGTGTGCATCATGCGTTCCTTCCTCCGTTTGGACCATGTTTGACGAGTTCTCTCTCAACTTGCGTGCCATTTCATATAGCTTATCCGCAATTTCTTGTGCTGATTTAGCCACTTCTTTTCCCACCGCTGAATGTGACCATCCCACGAAATCGAGCGCCCTGTGTACCAAATTCATTGCCGTGTCAGCCAATTTAGTTAACGCTTGTGCCAAGGCGTCGCGAACCACTTTTGGTGCCGCTTTTGCCAATAACTCTGCGGCTTTTGCCAATAGCCCCGGCGCAAACGCTTTTAGCCCAGCTAGCGCCACTTCTAGTGCCTTCTCTATTATCCCAAGCTGCATTTGTTTCTTTATCAATTGAGTTAGGTATATTTCCTTTGTTTGAATTTGAAGAGAAGTAAGGATCTTGATATTTTTATTGCTTTTATGTCGTGTTTATATAGCTTTCAAATAGTCTAAAACTAATGTGGGATGGTTGACAAGTTCAGACTTCTGATTATGTTTGTTAGACATAAATGTAAACAAAGAAATGGAAAATGTGACATTTCGTTATTCTACAACAAGCTGCCAGATATTATATTATAAAACGCCCAAGTTGATTTGAGCTTCATTTGATTTAATTGTTTCCTCTAACTAACATTTTGGTAGGAGTGAATAGAAATGAAGACTTTAATATATTTCCATTTGTCTCTCCAGTTTGACATGAGTGAAAATGTAAATGGATAATGTTTATGTTACCTATTTGAAAATTATGTTAGATGTTGTCATATTTGTAATACTTCTACCCTTTAGGGTCGGGGCGTTACATCAACCGTTGGTAGCGTTTACTTATGATTTATTGTAATATAACTATATAGTTTTATCTAATTACCATTAAGATGCCTATTTGTATGCTGGTCTCACAAGTGCTTGTTTTTATTTTTGAACATATTTATTCATATATAGTTTTGGATTTTAATTATACTTGACCAAAGTGCTGTTTATAGGAAAAGAATTAATAGGAACATCGGAGAATCTTATATAAGTACACTCATAAATCGAACAACTTTCATACTAACTAAATAAACAAATTACAACTAATTTAGGAAAAAAATGTGATGTATTCATAAGATTGATCACTCTAAAGATCAAAAGAATAAGATCTACGCTTTTTTCGTTAGAGTTGCTAGAATAAGTTGAAAAAAGAAACTTACGTTAATGAAAACATAGAAATTTGATAACATTTTAAATAACTTATTAAATCTCATTCTTCAACCTTCAAATTTATTTACACGAACTCACTAGATGTTATTCCTCCAAAAATTGCATACTACCTCAAACTTTCTTTTAGAAAAATCGGTGTATGTAAAATCATCTCTCAAATCACCAATACACCACACGCGCGAGGTATTTTAAATGAAACCTTTGGCGGAGCTACGGAGGAGGGAGGGTGGACAAATGCCCCATCAAAACTTCCGATCATAGTGTGTTATTTGCTGTGATTCTTGTCATATTCGTCAATTTACCTGGCAAAACATAAATAGGCTTATAGTCGAGTGGTTAAATGCTTGTGGTATTTGTTTTCTTAAACAAGGTTCAAATCCTCATATAACGTATAAACTTCACTCAGATTCTTGCAACTTCTTGTTTTCATTATATGTGTTTTCTACCTCGAGTTTGTTATCAAAACAATCTATCTAGCTTGCTGTTGATCTTTTTTAGACCGCATAATTCTAGTGATTTAAGAAAACATACATAACTCAAAAGAAATAATTAAAGTTGTATTATTAAGCTTTACATGTCTTTTTTATTCTTAATAAGTGTTCTTTCATGAACTAAAACTAAGTTTATATTGGATTCTTGGTTAGACTTAGAATAAACATTGAACTCGAGAGTCTTGAACCTATGAGCTCGAAGAACCATGACACGACAAACGCTCCTAACTTTGCCCCCTATGAGTTATTTTCAGGCTCTATCCCCTGTCAAACGCCTGGTGGTGGTTCAGACACACACGCGCACACAAAGTCTTTGTTTCTCTAAATCATCTTCTTCAAATATAGGCATGCCAATATATTCAAAATATAGTTAATACAAACAATCTTTGCACAAACACTCTTATTATATATAAAGAAGATGAAATAAGTACAAACAAACAAACACTGATCACACAAACAAATTACAACGATGAAAGTGAGTGTGATGTTGTCCTCGTAACAACACACTTTATTGAGAAGAAAAGAAAATTAAACACGTACACGTAGTACTTTATGCATCCATTTGATCGATATGATCCACACAATACACAACTTAAGCTTTCCTTTCAACTTATTAATTCTTTTCATCGACCTTGTCTGGGTGGTTGTCCCCAGCTTCGCCAACCTTGAGTTCCGCATGTTCCTTCAGCAAGCGTGCCACTTCCTCCACCTGGTGTTCCACTTCCTCTATCCCGCGTTTCATTGACTCTACATCTACCTCGTATGTTAGTGCCAATACGTGTGCATCATGCGTTCCTTCCTCCATTTGGACCATGTTTGACGAGTCCTCTCTCAACTTGCGTGCCATTTCATATAGCTTATCCGCAATTTCTTGTGCTGATTTAGCCACTTCTTTTCCCACCGCTGAATGTGACCATCCCACGAAATCGAGCGCCCTGTGTACCAAATTCATGGCTGTGTCAGCCAATTTCGTTAACGCTTGTGCCAAGGCCTCGCGGTCGCGAACCACTTTTGGTGCCGCTTTTGCCAATAACTCTGCGGCTTTTGCCAATAGCCCCGGCGCCAACGCTTTTAGCCCAGCTAGCGCCACTTCTAGTGCCTTCTCTATTATCCAAGCAGCCACTTTTTTCTTTATCAATTTGAGTGAGGTATTTCTTTTTTTGAATTGGAAGAGAAGTAAGGATTTGATATTTTTATTGGTTTTATGGTCTATTTATATAAGTTTCAAATAGTCTAAAACTAATGTGGGATGGTTGACAAGTTCAAACTTCTGATTATGTTTGTTAGACATAAATGTAAACAAAGAAATGGAAAATATGACATTTTGTTAGTCTACAACAAGCTCTTAGATATTATTATTGTAAAACGCCCAAGTTGATTCGAGCTTCATTTGATTAATTGTTTCCTCTAACTAACATTTTGGTAGGAGTGAATGGAAATAAAGTCTTTAATATTTAACATTTTCTCTCTATGAGCATGCGAATGTAAATGGATAATAATTAGTTTATGTTACCTATTTGAAAATTATGTTAGATGTTGTTATGTATCAAGTATCTTTTAAGCATATTTGAACTTCATATATCTCAACCGTTGGTAGCGTTTACTTATGATTTATTGTAATATAACTGTCTAGTTTTATCTTAGCATTAAGATGCCTATTTGTATGCTAATCTCGGTGTGCTTGTTTTTACTTTTGAACATATTTATTCATGAGCCAAAAAGGTATGATTTATAGTTTTGGATTTTAATTATACTTGACCAAAGTGCAATTTATAGGAAAATAATTAATAGGAACATCGGAGAATCTTATATAAGTACACTCATAAATAGAACAACTTTCATACTAAAAATAAACAAATTACAATTAATGTAGGAAAATAAATGTGATGTATTCATAAGATTGATCATTCTAAAGATCAAAAGAATAAGATCTACGCATTTTTCATCAGAGTTGCTCGAATAATTTGAAAAAAGAAACTTACATTACTGAAAACATAGAAATTTGATAACATTTTAAATAACTTATTAAATCTCATTCTTCAGCCGTTAAAATTATTTACGCGAACTCACTAGTTGTTATTCCTCCAAAAATTGCTTACTACCTCAAACTTTCTTTTAGGAAAATCGGTGTTTGTAAAATCATCTCTCAAATCACCAATACACCACACGCGTGAGGTATTTTAAATGAAACGTATTGCGGAGCTACGGAGGAAGGAGGGTGGACAAATGTCCATTAAAAACTTCCGATCATAGTGTGTTATTTGTTGTGGTTCTTGTCATATTCGTCAATTTGCCCGGCAAAACATAAATAGGTTTATAGTCGAGTGGTTATATGCCTGTGGTATTTGTTTTCTTAAACAAGGTTCAAATCCTCATATAACGTATAAACTTCATTTAGATTCTTGCAACTTCTTGTTTTGATTATATGTGTTTTCTACCTCGAGTTTGTTATCAAAACAATCTATCTAGGTTTCTGTTGATCGTGTTTAGACCGCAAAATTCAAGTGATTTAAGTAAACATACATAACTCAAAAGAAATAATTAAAGTTGTATTATTAAGCTTTACATGTCTTTTTTATTCTTAATAAGTGTTCTTTCATGAACTAAAACTAAGTTTATATTGGATTCTTGGTTAGACTTAGAATAAACATTGAACTCGAGAGTCTTGAACCTATGAGCTCGAAGAACCAAAATTTGACACCAAAAACGCTCCTAACTTTGCCCCCTATGGGTTATTTTCAGGCTCTATCCCCTGTCAAACGCCTGGTGGTTCAGACCTCTCTACACAGCGCAAAACTCAAAAAATCCTTTGTTTCTCCTCAATTATCTTCTTCAAACATCCTAGGCATTTCCATATATCCAAATATATTTACTAACACTAAACAATCTTTGCACAAACACTCTTATTATATATAAAGAAGATGAAATAAGTACAAACAAACAAACACTGATCACACAAACAAATTACAACGATGAAAGTGAGTGTGATTCGTAACAACACACTTTATTGAGAAGAAAAGAAAATTAAACACGTACACGTAGTACTTTATGCATCCATTTGATCGATATGATCCACACAATACACAACTTAAGCTTTCCTTTCAACTTATTAATTCTTTTCATCGACCTTGTCTGGGTGGTTGTCCCCAGCTTCGCCAACCTTGAGTTCCGCATGTTCCTTCAGCAAGCGTGCCACTTCCTCCACCTGGTGTTCCACTTCTCTCATCCCTGCGTTTCATTGACTCTACATCTACCTCGTATGTTAGTGCCAATACGTGTGCATCATGCGTTCCTTCCTCCGTTTGGACCATGTTTGACGAGTCCTCTCTCAACTTGCGTGCCATTTCATATAGCTTATCCGCAATTTCTTGTGCTGATTTAGCCACTTCTTTTCCCACCGCTCGTGAATGTGACATGCCCACGAAAATCGGCGCCCTTGGTACCAACTTCATTGCCGAGTGTCACCAATTTCGTTACGCTTGTGCCACGCCTATCGCGAACCACTCCTTGTGCCCGCTTTTGCCAATAACTCTGCGTCTTTTGCCAATAGCCTCCGGCGCCAACGCTTTTAGTAGCCCTGCTAGCGCCACTTCTATGCCTTCTCAATTATCCAATCTACCATTGAGTTTCTTTATCACTTTTGAGTGAGGTTAATTCTTTTGTTTGAATTGGAAGAGAAGTAAGGATTTGATATTTTTATTGCTTTTATGGTCTGTTTATATAGCTTTCAAATAGTCTAAAACTAATGTGGGATGGTTGACAAGTTCAGATACTCTGATTATATTTGTTAGACATAAATGTAAACAAAGAAATGGAAAATGTGACATTTCGTTATTCTACAACAAGCTGCCAGATATTATATTATAAAACGCCCAAGTTGATTTGAGCTTCATTTGATTTAATTGTTTCCTCTAACTAACATTTTGGTAGGAGTGAATAGAAATGAGAGACTTTAATCTATAACCTTTTATTACTTGCCAGTTTGAGCATGTGAATGTAAATTGGATAATGTTTAAATTGTTACCTATTTGAAAAATTATGTTAACACGATGTTTGTTTATGAATCAGTATCTTTTTAAGCAATATTATAACTCTCATCACTACTCAACCCGTTGTTAGCGTTTAACCGTTATGATTTATTGTAGATATAACCCTTCTAGTTGTATCTCATGCATTAGATCCTATTTGTCTGCTCATCTCGTGTTGCTGTGTTTTTTACTTTTGAACATAATTACTTTCATATGCGTGTAAAAGACTGATTTATAGTTTTGGATTTTAATTATACTTGACCAAAGTGCAAGTTATAGGAAAATAATTAATAGGAACATCGGAGAATCTTATATAAGTACACTCATAAATAGAACAACTTTCGTACTAAAAATAAACAAATTACAATTAATGTAGGAAAATAAATGTGAATGTATTCAAATATTGACCTTCTAAATATCAAAAATAAGATCTACGACATTTTTTCAATCAGAGTTGCTCGAATAATTTGAAAAAAGAAACTTACATTACAGAAAACATAGAAATTTGATAACATTTTAAATAACTTATTAAATCTCATTCTTCAGCCGTTAAAATTATTTACGCGAACTCACTAGTTGTTATTCCTCCAAAAATTGCTTACTACCTCAAACTTTCTTTTAGGAAAATCGGTGTTTGTAAAATCATCTCTCAAATCACCAATACACCACACGCGTGAGGTATTTTAAATGAAACGTATTGCGGAGCTACGGAGGAAGGAGGGTGGACAAATGTCCATTCAAAACTTCCGATCATAGTGTGTTATTTGCTGTGGTTCTTGTCATATTCGTCAATTTTCCCGGCAAAACATAAATAGGTTTAGTCGAGTGGTGTACCATGCCTTTGTATATTTTTTCCTTACTCTCTCAAGGTTCCAATCCTCATATAACGTATCAACCTTCATTACGATTCTGCCACATCCTTTTTTGATTATATGTGTTTTCTACCTCGAGTTTGTTATCAAAACAATCTATCTAGGTTTCTGTTGATCGTGTTTAGACCGCAAAATTCAAGTGATTTAAGTAAACATACATAACTCAAAAGAAATAATTAAAGTTGTATTATTAAGCTTTACATGTCTTTTTTATTCTTAATAAGTGTTCTTTCATGAACTAAAACTAAGTTTATATTGGATTCTTGGTTAGACTTAGAATAAACATTTCACTCTGAGTCATGCACCTATGAGCTCCGAAAGAACCAAAATTTGACCCTACAACGCCTCTACACCATTGCCCCCATATTAGTTTATTTTCAGGCTCTAATCCCCTGCAACCGCCTGTGTTCAACCCACAAGCGCACAAAAAATCTTTGTTTCTCTCAATTATCTTCTTCAAATATAGGCATGCCAATATATTCAAAATATAGTTAATACCAACAATCTTTGCACAAACACTCTTATTATATATAAAGAAGATGAAATAAGTACAAACAAACAAACACTGATCACACAAACAAATTACAACGATGAAAGTGAGTGTGATTCGTAACAACACACTTTATTGAGAAGAAAAGAAAATTAAACACGTACACGTAGTACTTTATGCATCCATTTGATCGATATGATCCACACAATACACAACTTAAGCTTTCCTTTCAACTTATTAATTCTTTTCATCGACCTTGTCTGGGTGGTTGTCCCCAGCTTCGCCAACCTTGAGTTCCGCATGTTCCTTCAGGTGCTAAGCAGTGCCACAATCCTATCCACACTGTGTTTCCCACTTCCTACTCCATCCCCGCTTTTCATGCCTCTACATCTACCAATCGTATGTTATGTCCCACTTACTACTCATCATTATCTTTCCCATCCTGCACTCCGTTGCACCATGTTCGAACCGATGTCTTCTCTCAACTTGAATAGCTTGCCATTTCATATAGCTTCTCCCCATTTCTTGTGTTTGGGCTGATTTAGCCACTTCTTTTCCTTCCCACCGTCTGAAAGTGACCATTCCCCTACGAAAATCGACTGCGTGCCTTTTGTTTAAAAAGATCACCTTTCATTGCCGTGTCAGCCAATTTCGTTAACGCTTGTGCCACGGCCTCGCGAACCACTTTTGGTGCCGCTTTTGCCAATAACTCTGCGGCTTTTGCCAATAGCCCCGGCGCCAACGCTTTTAGCCCAGCTAGCGCCACTTCTAGTGCCTTCTCAATTATCCAAGCAGCCATTGTTTTCTTTATCAATTTGAGTGAGGTATTTCTTTGTTTGAATTGGAAGAGAAGTAAGGATTTGATATTTTTATCTATGCATTTCTTGTTTATATAGCTTTCAATATTCTAAAACTATGTTGCTTGGTTGACAAGTTCAGACTTCTGATTATGTTTGTTAGACATAAATGTAAACAAAGAAATGGAAAATGTGACATTTCGTTATTCTACAACAAGCTGCCAGATATTATATTATAAAACGCCCAAGTTGATTTGAGCTTCATTTGATTTAATTGTTTCCTCTAACTAACATTTTGGTAGGAGTGAATAGAAATGAAGACTTTAATATATAACATTTTCTCTGCCAGTTTGAGCATGTGAATGTAAATGGATAATGTTTATGTTACCTATTTGAAAATTATGTTAGATGTTGTTTATGAATCAAGTATCTTTTAAGCATATTTATAACTTCAGTCTATCTCACTCTCTCTGTTGGTAGCTTTACTTATATATATTGTAATATCTCTATACTGTCTGTTTTATCTTAGAGCATTAATATTCCTATTTGTCTCATTCTTAATCGGTGTGCTTGTTTTTACTTTTGAACATATTTATTCATGGGCCGAAAAGGTATGATTTATAGTTTTGGATTTTAATTATACTTGACCAAAGTGCAATTTATAGGAAAATAATTAATAGGAACATCGGAGAATCTTATATAAGTACACTCATAAATAGAACAACTTTCGTACTAAAAATAAACAAATTACAATTAATGTAGGAAAATAAATGTGATGTATTCATAAGATTGATCATTCTAAAGATCAAAAGAATAAGATCTACGCATTTTTCATCAGAGTTGCTCGAATAATTTGAAAAAAGAAACTTACATTACTGAAAACATAGAAATTTGATAACATTTTAAATAACTTATTAAATCTCATTCTTCAGCCGTTAAAATTATTTACGCGAACTCACTAGTTGTTATTCCTCCAAAAATTGCTTACTACCTCAAACTTTCTTTTAGGAAAATCGGTGTTTGTAAAATCATCTCTCAAATCACCAATACACCACACGCGTGAGGTATTTTAAATGAAACGTATTGCGGAGCTACGGAGGAAGGAGGGTGGACAAATGTCCATTAAAAACTTCCGATCATAGTGTGTTATTTGTTGTGGTTCTTGTCATATTCGTCAATTCCCGCAAAACCTAAATAGGGTTTCTAGTCGCGTGTGTTATATGCATTGTGTTATTTGTTTTTCTTAAACAAGGTTTCAAATCCCCCATATAAAAGTATAAACTTCATTTAGATTCTTACCAACTTCTTGTTTTAAGAATTTCATGTGTGTTTTTCCTACCTCAGCGATTTGTTTATCAAAACAATCTATCCTAGGTTTCTGTTGATCGTGTGTTTTAGAGACCAAGCAAAATTCAAGTGATTTAAGTAAACATACATAACTCAAAAGAAATAATTAAAGTTGTATTATTAAGCTTTACATGTCTTTTTTATTCTTAATAAGTGTTCTTTCATGAACTAAAACTAAGTTTATATTGGATTCTTGGTTAGACTTAGAATAAACATTGAACTCGAGAGTCTTGAACCTATGAGCTCGAAGAAACCAAGAATTTGACGCCGCAACACCTCTCTAACCTCTTGCCCCTATTAGTAAATTTTTCAGGCTCTATCCCCTGTCAAACGCCTGGTGGTTCAGACCCACACGCGCACAAAAAATCTTTGTTTCTCTCAATTATCTTCTTCAAATATAGGCATGCCAATATATTCAAAATATAGTTAATACCAACAATCTTTGCACAAACACTCTTATTATATATAAAGAAGATGAAATAAGTACAAACAAACAAACACTGATCACACAAACAAATTACAACGATGAAAGTGAGTGTGATTCGTAACAACACACTTTATTGAGAAGAAAAGAAAATTAAACACGTACACGTAGTACTTTATGCATCCATTTGATCGATATGATCCACACAATACACAACTTAAGCTTTCCTTTCAACTTATTAATTCTTTTCATCGACCTTGTCTGGGTGGTTGTCCCCAGCTTCGCCAACCTTGAGTTCCGCATGTTCCTTCAGCAAGCGTGCCACTTCCTCCACCTTGTGTTCCACTTCCTCTATCCCGCGTTTCATTGACTCTACCATCCAACCTCGATGTTAGATGCCAATACATGTGCAGACATGCGTTCCGTCCTCCGTTTTGGACCATGTGTTAGATCATAGGTCCTACACCTCAACTAGACTTGCCATTATGCATATAGCGTTCACCGCAATTTCTTGTGCTCGATATACCACTTCTTTTCCCATCCATCTGAATTGTGACCATTCCCCCGTAACATCGAGCGCCCTGTGTACCATCCTTCATTGCCGTTGTCAGTCGCAATTTCGTTTAACCTTTTATCCACGGGCCCATCAGGCGAACCACATTTTTGGTGCCCGCTTTTGCCAATAACTCTGCGGCTTTTGCCAATAGCCCCGGCGCCAACGCTTTTAGCCCAGCTAGCGCCACTTCTAGTGCCTTCTCAATTATCCAAGCAGCCATTGTTTTCTTTATCAATTTGAGTGAGGTATTTCTTTGTTTGAATTGGAAGAGAAGTAAGGATTTGATATTTTTATTGCTTTTATGGTCTGTTTATATAGGCATTTCAAAAATCTCAAACTAATTAGGGCTGGGTGTAACCAAGTTCAGAATTCTGATTATTTTTTAGACAAGTAGAATGTAAACAAAGAAATGGAAAATGTGACATTTCGTTATTCTACAACAAGCTGCCAGATATAATATTATAAAACGCGCAAGTCCGCATATTGAACAGCGTTCATTTATATATTAATTGTTATCCTCTAACTAACATTTTGGTAGGAGTGAATAGAAATGAAGACTTTAATATATAACATTTTCTCTGCCAGTTTGAGCATGTGAATGTAAATGGATAATGTTTATGTTACCTATTTGAAAATTATGTTAGATGTTGTTATGTATCAAGTATCTTTTAAGCATATTTGAACTTCATATATCTCAACCGTTGGTAGCGTTTACTTATGATTTATTGTAATATAACTGTCTAGTTTTATCTTAGCATTAAGATGCCTATTTGTATGCTAATCTCGGTGTGCTTGTTTTTTACTACTTTTGAACATATTTATTCATGGGCCGAAAAGGTATGATTTATAGTTTTGGATTTTAATTATACTTGACCAAAGTGCAATTTATAGGAAAATAATTAATAGGAACATCGGAGATCCTTATATAAGTACCCACTCATAATATAACAACTTCCGTACTAAAAATAACAACTTACCAATAATTGTAAGGCAACTAAATGTTAATTGTATCTCATCAGATTGATCATTCTAAAGGCACAAGAATAAGATCTACGCATGTTTTCATCAGATTTGCTCGAAATACTTTGAAATAACTCAACTTACATTACTGAACACAAACATAAATTTGATAACATTTTAAAATAACTTATAAATCTCATCTCAGTCTTAAAATTAGTTACTGGAACTCACTATTATGTTATGCCTCCACAAATTGCTTACTAGCCTTCAAACACACATACTTTATGTAAACTTTTATTTGTTTGATGCCCGTTTACGTTGAATATTGATTTTTAGTTTACGCGATTTAGCTAAAAGATGAAAGTTTAAAGTAAATGCGTAATTGTTTAAAATAATTATTTGAATGTTTATTGACGTAAAAGGCGAGAAAATGTGAATTGTTACAATATTCGTCAATTTGCCCGGCAAAACATGATTAGGCTTATAGTCGAGTGGTTATATGCCTGTGGTATTTGTTTTCTTAAACAAGGTTCAAATCCTCATATAACGTATAAACTTCATTTAGATTCTTGCAACTTCTTGTTTTGATTATATGTGTTTTCTACCTCGAGTTTGTTATCAAAACAATCTATCTAGGTTTCTGTTGATCATTTTTAGACCGCAAAATTCAAGTGATTTAAGAAAACATACATAACTCAAAAGAAATAATTAAAGTTGTATTATTAAGCTTTACATGTCTTTTTTATTCTTAATAAGTGTTCTTTCATGAACTAAAACTAAGTTTATATTGGATTCTTGGTTAGACTTAGAATAAACATTGAACTCGAGAGTCTTGAACCTATGAGCTCGAAGAACCAAAATTTGACACGAAAAACGCTCCTAACTTTGCCCCCTATGAGTTATTTTCAGGCTCTATCCCCTGTCAAACGCCTGGTGGTTCAGACCCACACGCGCACAAAAAATCTTTGTTTCTCTCAATTATCTTCTTCAAATATAGGCATGCCAATATATTCAAAATATAGTTAATACAAACAATCTTTGCACAAACACTCTTATTATATATAAAGAAGATGAAATAAGTACAAACAAACAAACACTGATCACACAAACAAATTACAACGATGAAAGTGAGTGTGATGTTGTCCTCGTAACAACACACTTTATTCATTGCCGTGTCAGCCAATTTCGTTAACGCTTGTGCCAAGGCCTCGCAAACCACTTTTTGGTGCCGCTTTTGCCAATAACTCTGCGGCTTTTGCCAATAGCCCCGGCGCCAACGCTTTTAGCCCAGCTAGCGCCACTTCTAGTGCCTTCTCTATTATCCAAGCAGCCATTTTTTTCTTTATCAATTTGAGTGAGGTATTTCTTTGGTTGAATTGGAAGAGAAGTAAGGATTTGATATTTTTATTGGTTTTATTGTCTGTTTATATAGTTTCAAATAGTCTGAAACTAATGTGGGATGGTTGACAAGTTCAAACTTCTGATTATGTTTGTTAGACATAAATGTAAAAAAGAAATGGAAAAGATGACATTTCGTTAGTCTACAACAAGCTGGTAGATATTAATATTATAAAACGCCCAAGTTGATTCGAGCTTCATTTGATTTAATTGTTTCCTCTAACTAACATTTTGGTAGGAGTGAATGGAAATAAAGACTTTAATATATAACATTTTCTCTGTCAGTTTGAGCATGCCAATGTAAATGGATAATAATTAGTTTATGCTACCAATTTGAAAATTTTGTTAGATGTTGTTATGTATCAAGTATCTTTTATGCATATTTAGTTTGAGCTTGCGAATGTAAATGGATAATAATTAGTTTATGTTACCTATTTGAAAATTATGTTAGATGTGGTTATGTATCAAGTATCTTTTATGCATATTTCAACTTCATATATCTCAACCGTTGGTAGCGTTTACTTATGATTTATTAATATAACTATCTAGTTTTATCTTAGCATTAAGATCCCTATTTGTATGCTAGTCTCGGCGTGCTTGTTTTTATTTTTGAACATATTTATTCATGGGCCGAAAAGGTATGATTTATAGTTTCGGATGTTAATTATACTTGACCAAAGTGCAGTTTCTATGAAAAAATTAATAGGAACATCGGAGAATCTTGGCTATCAAAAATTATATTCGAGATCCACAAAGAACACATCCCAATTAAAGAACAAAACAAGTGATCATGGCCCTTGATCTAATCTCCATCCAATGGCTATAATCAAACCATACAAAATATATACAACCCTAAAAATTACCACTCACCTCTCATTTAATTATTTATTTTCTCTCTCTTGAAAAAACACACACACAACTGTACCTTCATCCTCTCAGCCGGAATCACAACCACCCTCGCCGGAAACACAAAAAACCTTGCCGGAAACACCACAACCCTCGCCAGAAAACGTAACAACCATCGCCGCTTAATTCCAGCACTAAATCACCGAAAAAAACAACAATCATCATAAATACAACAACCTCACCGGAACCACCATAAACTTCCCCAGAAAACGTTGATTTACCTGAAACACACACAATCACTGTTAAAAATGAATGAATATCAGTGAAATGAGGTTATGGAAGTCGTTAAACAGATCGATCTAAACAAACAAGTTGTTGAGTCCGATAATGAGCTTAAATCTGATACTGAAGATGTTTTACCAGAAGTCGTAGATCCAGATGCCGCTGTTATAGAAGAAGTTACATGTAAAATTACATGTGATTTTTTTGCTTTTGCTTTTTTGTTTCTTATTTATTGGGTTTTGATTATGCTTGTAAGTGTTTTTTATAAATAAATTCAAATCACATATGATTGTTCTATGATTCTATTGTTGTATTGCTCTGTGATGAAACAAATCACAATCACATGTGATTTTGGTGAATCACATATGATTATGGTGAATCACATGTTGTACCTATATAACAATCATTTTGTTAGTACTTGTGATAACAGAAGAATCACTTGAGATTCAAGTAGAATCACATGAGATTCAAGAAGAATCACTTGAGATTCAAGTAGAATCACATGAGATTCAAGTGGAATCTCATGAGATTCCTAAACTAAGCTTAATTAGATTTAAGATAATATAACCATTGAATAACATTAGATTTTTGAGAGATTAATGTTTGAATAACATGAGATTCAAAGTGAATCACATGAGATTAGACAGGATCTCTTGAGATTAATGTTTGAATCTCATGAGATTCTAAGTGAATCACATGAGATCAGACATCATCTCATGTGATTAACTCTGAATCTCATGAGATTCCACAAAAATCTCATGTGATTCACTAGTATCAAAGAAATACAACACAGTTTTAGAACAATACAAATCTCATGTGATTCACTAGTATCAAAGAAATACAACACAGTTTTAGAACAATACAAATCAAAATCATATGATTCGACTTGAATCTCAGGTGATTCACTAGTATCAAACAAATTCAACACATTTTTAGAACAATACAAATCTCATGTGATTCATTATTCATAACAAAATAATTCAACACAGTTTTAGAACAATACAAATCAAATTCATGTGATTCCACTTGAATCTCAGGTGATTCACTAGCATCAAACAAATTCAACACATTTTTAGAACAATACAAATCTCATGTGATTCATTATTCATAACAAAACAATTTGATAGCAGAATCACATGAGATTTTACTTGTAAATTCTTCCATAACCGTATCTAGATCTGCAACTTTTTCCATAACCGCATCACATGAGATTTTACTTGTAACTTCTTCAAATAATATCCTTGTTCAGATCGTTCGGTTGTAGGTTTTTATTTTGGCCTTTCACTTAATTAACGAGGCGATGTAATGGTACCGCAAAAACACATGTAATTCATGGGCAAATCACATGTGATTCAAGTACGAATCACATGTGATTTACCTCAACAACATCTATATTACTTATATGAATTAGTAAGAAACTAAAATAGATATAATAAGAGACTTTTTCCATTGAATACATCTTTGGATCAAATTTTTGTAATTACTATGCAATCAATTAAAATAAGATACATTTAACTATTAAATAAAACAAAATCACATGTGATTTGGACTTCTGATTATGTTTGTTCCACAATGCCCGTGATGATGTTCAACCCAAAACATCCCAAATCCGACATGGTATACGTCTGTTGTCCGGCAAATAGGCACAGTGAGCATGACTCACCCGAACAGGGATGTCAATCTCAAATAGATCTATTTATAACATCCGCGCTTACAATCCAGTAATTGACAGTTCATGATGGTGGGCTCAGTGGGTTATCGCTACTTAGGAAAACACATAATCAAGTTTAAAATGTTCTTTTGTGTCCAAAAATGAAATCAAGTATTGTATCTCATCGTGAGATATGTAAATGAGTATGTAATGAGTTTGAAACAACCATGTAAATGAATTTGTAATCAAGCATGTTCTCACCCCAAAAATATATGTAAAACAAGTAAAACATGGGGCTATAAACTCATCTCTAGTAATAGTAATATCGTCAATGAAAAGTAAGCACGGAAAATGAGGCATGGAAACTCTAACCGCAACCTAAATTAATAATATGCCTTTAGAATAATGAAAACTAGCGTGGAATGATGAAAATGCAATAATATCAGTCCTACATCACCCGTACACAGTTGTGTTAAGTTTTACAAGTTAAAACGTGAGTTACGGAAAAGTAAAATATTTATTTTTATGTTTTCAAAAGTTCCAAATATTTACAAGTTGCCTACTTTGTTGACTCACAACTCATTCGTTATAGATCCTAAGAATGCGAGTCTAGTCTTTCTAAAATCTAGAAGTTATTTACTTTAAAAAGTTAGTTTATCATTTTATCCCACTTGGATATTAAATACCTTGAAAACAGTGCCCAAGTAGGTCGGTCGCGAAGATTGGCTGTTTTCAGACAGTAAAAATTCAGGATATTTCAGAATGTAATAGCCACAAGGTCAGATTTTTCATGGA
This sequence comes from Tanacetum coccineum, assembly GCA_026074375.1. Lineage (NCBI taxonomy): Eukaryota > Viridiplantae > Streptophyta > Magnoliopsida > Asterales > Asteraceae > Tanacetum > Tanacetum coccineum. The sequence continues at coordinate 23,355 of BQNB010017383.1, read as the reverse complement.
CAATAACTTTCTCATAACGACACCTTTTCAGATGATTTCAGGGTCTGTGGAAAGCTACTAGTCCCGGCTTCAATAACCTAAACTATCACAACCTCTAATTTTAACCCTAAAGGCCTCGAATTCAAGCTCAAAATATGCTACCCGCGACTTTTCGTTCTTTATGACAGCTTTGCATGAAATTTGCGGATTTTCATTTAGTCGTATCTTATTCGTTTCTTATCCGTTTTGGATTATTCTTTTTCCTAGGTGTACTATACCATCTTGTACTATACCATCTTGTCTCTAGATGTCAGAAAATGATTTGAAAGTCAGCCCAGTTTCGACTTGTTTACACATGAAATAATAAATTTCTACGAGGGTTTTCCCATGTCAAAACTCGACGTTAGAAGCTGAAATTTGGCGTAGACACTTAACTTAGGTCATATTAGAACGTAGTTTGTCCAGAAATTTGACACGACAAGGTTTTGCTCATGTTACACAATGAGGGTTTCGACAGCAGATGCTTTGCATAAATTTTGAAAAGGACATCAAAACACAGCCTAAGCTTATAGTTTTCGTTCATGGTCATTATTTAGGTCTAGGGACTGTGTCTAAAAGATAAAATCAAGCAAGAAACATCATTGTGATAGTGAACACAAAATGTGCACTATATCAGATACTTGTGTATTTTTTTCATTCAAGAACTTTGGTTTTCAAGGAACGTGGTACGGGTGATATACGATATATGATTCATCAGGCCGTCCCATGATTTTTGGAGGCCCCGTTCGAAAACTTAAATGCGCCAAAAATTTTAACGCATGCGTCGAAAATGTAAACGTAATGCATATGTAAAGTAGTTTTAGTCAAGTCTAAACAATATTAAAGATAAAGGCAAATGATCTAAATACATCACATTAATAAGATTAAACAAATTTTAAACTCTCGACACACAAAATATTCAGTGATGTTAAACATATTAAGCTTTTGATAATGTTCTCTTAAATATTGGGTTGAAAGTGTCTTTTATGAAACTAGCTTGGAGAAAAAAAAACGCTAAGATAAAGATGGTGAAACTTGAAACTATAAGGTCTAAAAGTGTAAATAACACATATAGGTCATCTTCTTCACGAGCTTGTCACACCTCTATCTCCCCTGTTATTAAATTTTTTTGTAAATCACATAAACTAATTAAATATCTCCTTACATTTTGTATGAATTGAATTATCTTAAGTTTTTAAACACATTCTAACTAGTTTTATGTTAAAAATCAAACAAAATGAGCATCGATGGCTGTAATTATGGTGCCCCTACAGATTTGGAGGCCATGTGCCGTCGATCACCTCGCACATGCTCAAATCCGGCCATGTGATTCATGATATGTGAGATGCAAAAATGTGTATGAACTTGTGATGAATGCTTACTTGAAGGTGATGATACTCGAAACAATGCAACCCGAAAACCCTAAATAAGATGAAAACCCTAAATGGAAAACCCAAGCTTCCAAGAAAAACTCCTTCATCTTCTTGCAATCACCAACCTAAGCTTTCAATGCACCTTAGATATGTCTAACAATAATCTTTGAGTACTTGTTCTAGTTTGGAAATCGAATACTATGAAGGTTTTGGGTCTGTTGTTCGAACCGTGAGCAAGCAGAAGAGTGGAGAGTGAGTTTTACTTAGTGTTCTTACTATGGTGAAGTGTGTGAGATACTTGCACTTTATTGCTCCTATTTATAGCAAAGCCCAAGCCTTGAATACCATCTTCTACAAAAACTACTCATGGTTTGAGTGTTTCATTGTGGTGTCCGGTTTAGGAAGCAAAAGGAGGGGACAAAGTTACTTGTTTATTGATTTAGTACTAAGCCTAGTTAGTTTAATATTTTAGGGTGAAGAGAATGTGTTATACTTTACCAACATGGATGTAACAAGGCACTACATTGTGACTTTGAGGTTCTTCCTTCTCATTTTTGTTGTATAACCGGTGGTATAGGAGACAAGAGAGGCAAGAAAAGAGTTTAATATTACTAGGACTTGTAAAACTAGGATACATGTTTGGTTAGAAGCTTACTTTGTGTAAGAATGAAAAGACATTGTCCAACATACTTGTTTTTTTGTCTCCCTTGGTTGCTAGACGTGGAACACCAAGAAAAAGGACCAAAAAGATAACTAAAGGTGGTGGTTAGATCCATTGGATAACAACTATGATTATTTATTGATGTTAGTGGAGGTGTTGTATTTAATTTCAAGTATGAAGTGTATGTGTGCATGATTTTCGGTTAGGGGCTGAATTGGACAAAGGTTCATGAGGTTTTTGAGTATTATGGGTATTAGTGGGTATTTGTGGAAGTATATATGGATTCATGGTTTGCCATGCATGCAAAAGTATAGTTTTATTGCGATACGTAGACGTTTTACGTAACGAATATAAATAAATTGTGTAAAGTTATAAATTATCCTCATAATAAATTTATAACACATACTTTACGTAAACTTTTATTTGTTTGATGCCCGTTTACGTTGAATATTGATTTTTAGTTTACGCGATTTAGCTAAAAGATGAAAGTTTAAAGTAAACGCGTAATTGTTTAAAATAATTATTTGAATGTTTATTGACGTAAAAGGCGTGAAAATGTGAATTGTTACAATATTCGTCAATTTTCCTGGCAAAACATGAATAGGCTTATAGTCGAGTGGTTATATGCTTGTGGTATTTGTTTTCTTAAACAAGGTTCAAATCCTCATATAACGTATAAACTTCACTCAGATTCTTGCAACTTCTTGTTTTTATTATATGTGTTTTCTACCTCGAGTTTGTTCTCAAAACAATCTATCTAGCTTTCTGTTGATCTTTTTTAGACCGCATAATTCTAGTGATTTAAGAAAACATACAAAACTCAAAAGAAATAATTAAAGTTGTATTATTAAGCTTTACATGTCTTTTTTATTCTTAATTGTTGAAAAATAAGTCCAACAAACCTTGAAAGCTAGCGCGGAATATACACTCAAAGAAAACACACGCGTGACCCCAAACGTTACATTGTATTAATTAACGAATGAGAAAAGAAGAATGTACAAACTAGCATCCCCCCTCATCTCTATTTATAGAGATGAGGGGGTAGAAACCTATCTTAAATAGAATAGGAAACATCCTTGCCTTTAAAAGGCAAGTTTATCTAATCCTAGTTATAGTCTATTCCTAATCTAAATTACAATGTACACTTAACCCCTAACCTTAGTTTAAGTTTATTTCTAATACACAATAATTTTCACCTTAGGACTAACACTTAATCATAATCGATACTCAGCATCTTCATCCAATGCTGGAACCTCGAACCGAAGACCGCCTTGTTAACTAGGCCTTGTACTTTAGTAATATCCTTAGATTAGCTTTCATAGACTCCTTTCTTCTTTTCAGCAACATTACCCGCTGCACCCTCTTGACCAGGTACTCCGGTTACCGTATTGTTTGCCCCCACCTTTATACCAAGGTGTACCTTTTCCTGCTCCTTTACCAAGTAGTCCGTGTTTGTCTTTTCTTCAGGTTGCTTATCCTCTAACCGGCTTTGAGCCACTGCAGTATCATCGTTACTAACCTAAAAAACCTCAGCTTCACGATCCTTGCAGTTCCACCTCAAACCAAACAGGTTTTTTATCTTGTACTCCATGGAATCCTGTTTCAACACCAGGACCAAGTTGTTTAAACCCAACTTGTTTGTAACCAAGTTGTTTGAACCCAATTTGTTTTGAACATCCATGATTTTGTACAATATTCCCATCGAGCTTTTCGATGTTTAACCTAGTATTCATACTAGCCATTCTTTTTTAACCTTGCTACAAACCTTGTCAAGTTGCTTTTTAACTAACTTTATCGACAAGTCTCACAAGCCGTGTGTTAACCCCGCTTTCTTGTAAAGTTTGATCTACTAACCTTTAGAATGCCCTAAAGCATTGATCTTTCCACCTCATGTCTACCACCTTGATATACCTTGTACTCCAAGTAATCACTTTTCTTGAATCTTGAGACAAATCTAAACCTTACTTGTTTTCCAAGAACCACCAAGACTTAGAATACCAAGAAACCCGCGGACACCTTTAAGTCGACCTAGCTTCAAGAAACCAACGTAACCTTGGCTCTTGATACCACTTGATGAAAAATAAGTCCAACAAACCTTGAAAGCTAGCGCGGAATAAAGACTCAAAGAAAACACACACATCTTCTATTCTTTCGTCTAACCGATCAAGGTTTTGTGGTAATACAATATAATTGTTCGGTTATACTTTGTGGTGTTTCGTTCTTCTTGTTTCTTCGTTCTTCAACGGGTACGTTGAAGGTAGCAACTTGTGCTTGATTTATTCCGTGATCTAGCGTTCCGCGATCGAGCATCGGTTTGTTGTCGTAATCGTCCAACATTAATAAGTGTTCTTTCATGAACTAAAACTAAGTTTATATTGGATTCTTGGTTAGACTTAGAATAAACATTGAACTCGATGAACCTATGATCTCGAAGAACCAAAATTTGACATGACAAACACTCCTAACTTTGCCCCCTATGAGTTATTTTCAGGCTCTGTCCCCTGTCAAACGCCTGGTGGTTCAGACACATACGCGCACACAAAATCTTTGTTTCTCTCAATCATCTTCAAATATAGGCATGCCAATATATTTAAAATATAGTTAATACAAACAATCTTTGCACAAACACTCTTATTATATATAAAGAAGATGAAATAAGTACAAACAAACAAACACTGATCACACAAACAAATTACAATGGTGAAAGTGAATGTGATGTTGTCCTCGTAACAACACACTTTATTGAGAAGAAAAGAAAATTAAACACGTACACGTAGTACTGTATGCATCCATTTGATCGATATGATCCACACAATACACAACTTAAGCTTTCCTTTCAACTTATTAATTCGTTTCATCGACCTTGTGTGGGTGGTATTAAAGTACATATTGTATTGTTAGTGTTATCGGCCCATTGGCCCAAGCCCATAGTC
>BQNB010017383.1:0-16709 GCA_026074375.1 Tanacetum coccineum | reverse complement strand
GACACAATTCACTTTACATGCTTATTGTGAGTATCTATTTATGTATCAATATTGTTGTTACATTATTCTGTGCCTACGCGGCGTGCATGCACCTAATAACCCCACGATGGGAAAAAGGATGAGTAAACCTACTAAATGACTCGTTGAGTAAGAGGGTTGCAAACCCATCAACATTGGATCATGAATCCTTGTTAAACACCTTTCTCTCCAGAACATTTGTAGTAAGATTTCAATGCGCATCTCACGATGGATGCGCAGCAGCGCACAAAAACTGCAAATAAGCGTTTAACAAATTGGAGTCGAAACTTTGACTCTTGATATGGTATTTCGTGTACGCCCATGTAATTGTAAGTCAACGCCATACATATAAACTTAGCATATTTTGCAGTCATGAACTTTGTAATGAACTATGTCAACGAAAAATTTGACAAATAGCACATCACAAACAAGTCTTTCATGCAAAGGCAACTAATTGTGCACAAACATATTGTCAACTTTTATAACTTATCTTGTGCGCGTACAATCGCACAAGTAACAACAACAAACAACCCATAGTATGGGTCCCAAAGGATAACTTTTACAAAAGAACCATGAGTTTGATTATACAAAACTTGCCAACATACACAAAAACGATAAGTTTGCACAAGGAAGAACGCCTAGAGGCTGTGACAACGACGAGCACCTGAACTCCCAACTTGGTACGCAGCATCTCCAGCCTCCTCAAGCTTCCCCAGAAGTTCACTATCTTTAGGTGACACAGTCGCCACGCTAACTGGTACTCCATCAGAACGGGGGATGTGCGCTGCACCAACACCGCATAATATTGCCTTGCCCTTCACCCCCTTCTTCTTCGCATGCCTTATGGCGTGGGCCTCTAAAGTCTCCTTCAACGGAATCTCCCTCTCAAGTGCAAAAGGATTCAGGATGTCACGCGGACGGGCAAAGATAGGAACCTGCAGTTGCGCCACATCCGGCTTGAGAAAGTAATCAGGCTGGCCCTCAGCGCCCTCGGTGGCATGCCTAGCCAAGGTTAACCCCGCCATTATCACATCTATGGGGTAATCCTGGTCACGCTCCAACTGTGCAATATGAGGTAGCTCTAACAGTTTCATCGCCTCCATCGCAGCAACAAGCTCCTCATATGCTTTATCATTATATCCGGGTACCTGTGCGGCAGGCACTGTCAGCAACTTCTTTTCATGAAGTTCCTCCACCGCTTCCGCCTTACCACGTGCCAATGCACACTTCACAACATCCCCAAAGGACTGCTTGACCTCCTGAGATTCCAAAGTGCTCATGGCAGCAAGGCGCAGCCCATGGCTTATGAGCCACCTGCGCTCAGCAATAGCGGACAACATGTGAGGGTAAAGCTCCTCATCATACTCAATACTGAGTTTGCGTAACTTCTCCTCCTGCTTCTCCAACAGCCCCTCCACTCTCTGGCGAAACTCATCCAGCCCAGCAAAATGGTTGTTCTTACCCCCCTCCAAATACTTCACAGCCCAGTGACAACTTGCCTTGTAACGCGCTTTGCTGCACCTTGACAAGCAGTGCCATTTCTCCTCGCAAGTGCTGTGCATAAGACCTCGATGACTCTGCTCGGCCTGGCGGCATCTACCAAATGTGCCTTTAGCAGCAGGATCTCTTCATCTTTCTGTGTACTCCGGCTGCGTTCATTTGCAAAACCACGCCTCAGCTGCGCCACGAGCGCGGCTTGCTGCGACAGTAACGTTCAAAACTCCTTACAGCTGATCCACTGGCCTTACCATCGAGGCCTTGGGACCTGTCTGGGTGGGGACTGTTGCAGCATGTGTCACCGGCGCGAGGAATCACTAATCAGCTCGGACACTGCAAAAATTCAATCGTTAAACGAGGATTAACACACTACGTTATTGTGATTACGTTTCATCCATACTATTACGGACGGAAAGGAAAATCAAATTAACTTACTTGGGGGGGGGTCTCGGTCTCCTCTTTGGCAGCAAGCTTGGGGGACGCACCCGTGGATTCCTCCCTCAGTCGATGTACTCAAACTAGACTGAGATGGGCGCACCATCTTTGAGGGCCCGCGCCATCAATCACCGGGTATTCCCTCTTGCGTTTCAACCCAGAGATCCACTTCTGCGACAATCAGCATCCTCTGAAGAGCCAATGCTGTTACGTCTGGCATGGGGGCTCCACAGTTACATTGCACCCACTGCGCAGAGTTTGGGTGTTAACACATCAGTACTCTCAATTTCGGTTGCTCCAGCCACGTGTTCCATTGTGCGCACGGCTGTCCTTTCCAAACAACGGCTCCTACACCATCTCTTAAAGGGCGCACCCCTCATTCCTGCTTGGCTTACTCAATGTACCACGCTTGAACAAATCCATCTCTGCGTCACACAAAGATAAAAAACACAAAACTAATGGTTACTAAGCTTAATTAGTGAAGAGTGCTTACCTACTTAATGAGGGAGAGGAAGGACAAGGCACCCACACCCCACCGTCTTCGCCTATAACGTTGCAATTCCTCGGGCCTTTGGAAAATAATTACGGCTAATGCCCATGTGGATAGAGCCTCGAGTATGCGGTTGTTAGAATTACGGTTCTCATTTATAAGTTCCGCTTCCTCAATACTATCGGACCCGGGGGGTGGCGCTCATCCCTCGCAATAACCCCTGCGTTTTGAAGGCGAAGTCCGAAGGAACCAACCTATCATCTACCCCAGAAGAACATCTCCTCAAAGCCTCAGCGCATCCAATTTTTTCGGTGTAAGCACTGACAAACGCCCAGGGCGCTTGGAAAATGATTACCCACCCGTTGACAACAGGTATGGTAAAGCGCGGAACAAATGATACTGTGGATTAATGGCAAGGGCGGCATTAAACCTCGAAATTGGATATCTTTGCCGCACCTATGCAGTGCAATTGGGAAATATGAAGACGATAGTGGTTCAAGATGTTGCACATAAATAACGAAAGGGGCACACGTTGATTGGCAAACTCAAAGAACCGTGTGTATACCCCCACCTTCCCCACGGGGAAATCCGCTATACTCGCATCCGCGGCCGGTACTACCGGGTGCAGTGCGGATGTGATGTAAAATACTCAGATGTGAACTCACGAAGTTCTCATCTGTTATTCGTGTAAAATCAGTAAGGTTGCAACACCTTGATTGTGAAAACAAGGGTTTGGGTGTGCGCACGCGCTTATACCTGTATCTGCTCTTTGATGATTAATGGGATGCTTTATCAATGGTGGGAAGAGTTTTTTAGTTACTGTGGCAAATAACAGTAAATGGGACGGCGGATCCTTTATATAGGGCAAGTTGTTACTGACACAACGATCCGATGAGGAACACGTGTCCCCCACTTGTCCTAATCGTGTGGTAGGGGTACACCCTATGAGCTGTGTTCTAGCTACCCTTTCACGAATTACGAAGCGGCTTCTTGCAATTTAAATTGACTGGATTCATTGTTTTGGGCGGGACAATTTCTTCTCGATACGATCAGAATTTTTGCCTACCTATTTGTAGTCTAGCATCCGCGGTCTTACCAAGCGCATACTAGACTGGGGGGACATGATGACGTATAGTCTAACATCGGGTCATGAACCCGACCCACGAATACTATTTATACCTGGACCCATGACGAATGGGCCATAGCGACACCAATATAGACTTCCAAGGCCCAAACGATACTGCCTACGGGGAAGCCCATAACATATGGGCTATCACGACAAGGATTTAGGCCCATGAGGTCCAACTGGCGCACACGCGCGCAGGTATTTATCACATCTGTTACGACCGAGTTATGATCAGGAGAGGGGCCCACTAGTTATTAAAATAAACGGTGGAGCCTCTTGGTTATTCACCTAATTAATGGGACGAAGCCCATTAGGGTTTGGTTAGAATATAAGGGGCACTAGGCTCTCATCAAAGGTATTGATCCTCACAACCCTAAATTTCTACTAAAACCTAAACACCGATTCTTACTCTCCCGCCGGAGGATAATCGTGGGAGTCAATCCCCGGTAAGCACTAACGGTGCTTTGTTTCTTAGTGCGCAGGTCTCTTTACCAATCAGACTCAATTGGTACAGGAACTGAGCCAATAGATACGTATTGCCTTAATCGGATAAATCAAAGGATCAGTCCCAACTTTTGTATATACAGGTGGTGTATGTACTCTCTGATCAGACTTATCTTCATCATCTTCTGCTTTCTCTTCATCTTCCACCTTTTCTTATTTGTCTTGATCATCTGGCGTGTAAGTTGACAAGTTTGGGTGAACAAAATCATCACCTTCATCATCTGATTCATTTTTATCACTGTCATCATTTGCGTCTAACTCTTCATTAACATAATCATCATCATCACTGTCACTAAAAGTCCAAGACTCTTCCTCACTATCTGAGTTATATCCAGGTACATCGGGAACCTCTAGTTTGTCACCAGCTCCTTCATCTATACCAGACTTCTTCTGTGGTTGCTCATCAGGAACCTTTAATAGTGTGTCAACTCCATCACCTGAGCCAATTGCATGTGAGCTGTGAGTTTAAATCCGGCTTCTTTTGGTAGCCAGATTCATTTGTTCATCTTCAGTCAAAGCAACTTCAGATAGCACTGTTAAACCTTTTGCTTTAGACTTAGTAGTAGGTTGCTTTTCCTTAGTAGATTGAGTCGCCTTTGATGAAGTCTTGAGTCTTTTGCCTTTTGAAGCTTGAGCATGCTTCTCCTTGGGAGATGATTCAAAATCAGCTTTCTTCTTTTTGGGTTTTGGAGTCTTTTCACCAGTAGCATAAGCATGATAGGGGGGGGGTTTTTTTTTTTTATTGTAGCTCAGTCTCCAGCATGGCTTGGTTTGTTTAAGTGTCTAAGGGAGATGGCACCGTATATTGTATGTCTTGATGTTTGGAGATAACCCGTATTGTTTGTAAACATAGGGAGTCATCCCTGGCTCAGTGTGCCAAAAAACATTCTTGATTTCTCGATATTGATGGATCTTTGCCATGAAGTAGTCTAACATGACTTTGTGAAACGTGAATAGAACATATCTATGTTCATCTTTGGTATTTTATTTCCACTTGAAAACATTGAATCCTCCCATAGTAAGTAGACATAGTCAATATGCTTGTTATAATACATGCCCCATGGGAGTTGAGCATGTGACAAGCGAAGTCTTTCCAATCCAGTAGTTTTCCCACTTAAACATTTGTTGATTATAGCAGCAAGTGAATATCCATGGTTGTGCATGTCATTATTGTTGACATCAAATTAAGACTTTATGTCAATGTATGTCCAAGATCTCTTTGAAAGGAGGATCTCCTCTTCAATATAGAGTTTTCAAATTTCTTGGCATGGGTGTTTAGGGCAGTTTTTGTGATATATCTCTGAAGTTTCAACATTAACAGTATGGCTTTTACATTCTGCTTGAAACGGAGTGTAGAAGTTGAGTTTATTGACAGTTAATTTATTAGGGTAGGGTGGGGACCAAAAGTCTTGCATGTAAATTTTAGGAACATCAATAGAGACTTCAAATGCATTGTAGAAGGGAGTGAGCTTCAATGCGCCTAATGCCACTTAAATAGTTGGTTCATTGTATTTGAGTGTTGAGCTTAGACGTTGATTGCTTTTCCTGATCATGAGATGATTTTGAGGAGCTACAGAGATAATCAATGCTTTTGTTGTGCTTTAGTAGTGTCCATGATTCTTCTAACTATAGAGTTGTTCGATACCATCTAAGACTAGAGTTGTTCGATACCTTCTAACATAGAGTTGTTCGATACCTTCTATCACTAGAGTTGTTCGATACCTTCTAATGACAAAGTTGTTTGATACCAGAGTTGTTCGATACCTTCTAACCTAGAGTTGTTCGATACCTTCTAATGACAAAGTTGTTCGATACCTTCTAGGACTAGAGTTGTTCGATAACTTCTAAACTAGAGTTGTTCGCAACCTTCTATCATTTATGTTGTTCGATTCCTTATACCCAAGTGTTTGATACCTTCACACTAGTGTTGTTCGATACCTTCTATCCCTAAGGTTGTTAGTTTACCTTATTACCAAGAGGTGTTTGAATCATCCTTCACTCACAAGAGTTGTACGATACACTTTTTTCATTTTAACAATGCAAGTCATTTTTAGGCAATAACATTTGAACATTAGCTTTCATATAATAATGTTAATGTTTAGGCACGAGGATAACCAGTTTTAAGTCAAGTAACAACAAGAAATATCAATGACGAGCATAATCTAACCATTAACGCACATAAATTAGAAGTAATGGTGGAATTAAAACATTCGAACACATTCAATATAGTGGTATTTAGCTCCTAGACACAAAACCCATAAACTTTTTACACAATTTCTAAAAAAACCCTAATTTTCGCACTTATACATCGCAAGAAACAAAATTCTATCAAAACCAAATTCAAAGCTGCTTTAAATGGGTGTTCTACACTCCAAAGTAAGCAAAAACCCTCATTCAATTTAGGTTTTTATTCATTTTTGATTTTGATGAACCCTAATTTGACTGTTAAGGTTTGTCGAGATCAAAACTGAATGAAAACGTAATTCGTTTGAGATATAAGTGGTTTGGAGCGTGAAGAACAATTTATTAGTTATACCTTTGGTTTGAAAAACACTTAATGTGATGGATTGAAGAATGGCGATCGAGTGTGTGTTGTGTTTTTGAGTGTGTGTTTTGATTATGTAAAAGAGGAGACAGGGGGGGGAGGGGTCGAGTGGTGTTATTAAACATTTTTTCGTTTTTGACACAATTTGGCCCCTCAAGTTTTAATACCCTTTTATTTTGCATGTGTAAGTTTTATAAGGAATATACAAGTTAAACAAATAGCACAATTAGTCCCTAATGTTTAAACTATCATACCTATAGACTTAATGTTGCAAAATATTCCTTAAAGGCTTAAACAAGTAACAAATAAGGCACACGTAAGCTAAACTTAATTAACTTTCCTAAAAGTGATGGTCCGTTATTGTTTAAAAACCTTTTTTCCTTTTAAACACATGACATTCTGAAAAAGATTTTTGACATTTTCTCCCCCCTCAAACAATGACCCGTTTTTCTATTTAAAGAGTTGTGGTCGTTGTTTGAGAAGTCAAATGTCTTAGAAAAAGCATTTTCAGATGAAGCAATGTTTTTATTGTGAAAACAAACACCATAATAAATAAGATTTCTCTTATTTTCACAAAGAAATGCACTGACACGTACATTAATTTATAATATAGGAAGCACGGGTTGTGATGCAAAGTAATCACAAGCCTTTGCATAGTCATAAAGTAGACCATGCCCGAGAATAAATTCTCGTTGAGAGTTCAAGTTTCCTTTTTGATGGAATACTTGCCTTTAAGATGATGATCGGGTTGCTATTCGAAATAATTGCAAGCCATTTGGCATGTTTTGAAAACATTTAGAACTTCTGCTCGAACTTCATTTACAGCCTCATATCATTATTGAATGACATTTCTAAGATCGTAAATGTTATCGATTTTCAGAAGACATGCCATTATTACCTCTTTTTATATTTTCTCATTTTTTAATTTTTTCTTTGGTTTTATGAATTTTATATTTTTGTATTTTGTTTTTATAAAAATTTAAAAAAAATGAAAAATCTTTTTGGTTTTTATGGTTTTTAATATTATATTCATTATGATATAGGTATATTGAATAGGTACCACCACTATTCATCAACTTTATCTTCCAATTGTTTGAGAGTCTCCGACGTAAAACTCCGCATTCTTAGCTTGTTGATAAGAAATTCAATTCTTTCTCTTGCAAGGGCTTTTGTGTAGATGTCCGCCAGCTGATACTCCGTATTGACAAAGTAAAGTTCAATCACCCAATTCTTAACATGCTCCTTGATAAAGTGAAATCTAATATCTATATGATTCGACCTGGAATGTTGAACATTGTTGCAGCTTAAGGCAATAGCGCTTTTGTTATCACAGTACATTGGAATTTTATTGAATCCAAGGTCATAGTTGGTAAGCCGTGATCTCATCCAAAGGATTTGAGCACAACATCCCGACATAGCAATATATTCAGCTTTCGTACTGGATATCACAACACTTTTATGCCTTTTTGATGACCAACTAACAAGTCTATCTCCCAAGAACTGCATACTACCAGATGTGCTACGGCGTGTATCTTGACAACCAGCATGATCCACATCTGCAAATGTTGTTAGTGCAATTGAAGAATCCTTCAGATACTGTAGTCCCCGATTGATGGTTCCTTTTAGATATCGAAAGATCCTTTTGACCACATGTAAGTGGTTTTTGGTAGGCCTAGCCTGATACCGGGCACACATGCATATAGCAAATTGTAGGTCATGTCTACTGGCTGTGAGATAAAGGAGGGTGCCAATCATGCCACGATAGTGTGATGGATCAACTGCTTTCCTTTCTTTATCCTCATCCAGTTTGGATTTCTCCACCATGGGAGTATCCACTGGGTCACAAGAGTCAAAACCGTATTTCATTAAAAATTCAAGGGCATATTTTGACTGGTTAATAAAGATGCCTCTGGGATTTTGAAAAATCTGTAGTCCTAAGAAAAATGAGATTTTTCCCATCATTGACATCTTAAATTTTGAACACATGATTTTAGCAAATAGATCACAAAGTTCAGGTGTAGATGCAACAAAGATAATATCATCGACATATACTTGTACCAGAAGTAATTCTTTTACCTTCCTTACGGATGAACATAGTAGGATCCATTGAGCCTTTGGAGAAGTCTTGGGATATCAAGAATGAAGACAACATGTCATACCACGCGCGTGGAGCTTGTTTCACCCCATAAAGAGCTTTCTTTAGCTTGTACACGTGATTGGGGTTATCTGGATCCACAAAACTGTCTGGTTGACTAACATAAACCTCTTCCTGCAAATTACCATTCAGAAACGCAGTCTTGACATCCATTTGGTAGACGACCATGTTCATGTGAGCAGCAAACGCAATGAGGACCGACTGCACTTCTTATCACTGAACGCGTCTTAACCCCGATGGAAGAAAGGAAGTACCGTTCATAGAGTAACCCAAGATACGTTATGTGATCGCCGCCATTGAAGTGAGACGACCATTGTTCCTGTGGGCACGAGCATATCTACGCGTAGAAAGATAATTTACTCTTTAGTATTAGCCGCTCCCCCCCTAAACTTTGCTGTACGTTGGGAGCATATGTGACTCGACCGGTCAAATATCCATTCCTCTCTTCTTTGATCGCTGCGTAAACCTGGCAGGCCTATTGCCGCACCCTAGTCGGAAGGTCACGGTTGAGGTCTCTGTGTAGAAATGTCAAGTATGCTAGTACCTCCCAAGTGCTGGTCTAGGCTCCGCTACTTTGTAGATACGCATAGAGCGTCAATTAGTTACCAGTATCTACCTATAACTTTGTCTGGTCGTGGAGGTCACTCGCAGTCTCCTGCTATCTCGATATTGATAAGGCGATGTTTACGCTTGGGATAACTCTTTCGATTGAGCTGCTTCGGGAGCGACTTACTTCGACCTCCTAGCTAAGGTGAGAGAGGATGTCAACAGTCATCTCTTATACAGTGCGTCATATTCGTGTGATCATATCTGCAGTCATTGTCGGTAATAGCATAACGTAGATGATATTGAACTAAGGTGCTGATTGAGGCATAGCATCCTATTGTTTTAAGTCTGATGTGTGAGATATAGAGGTAGTGTGCTAGTAGCGAGAAGATTCTACGGTGAGATTAGTGTGTATTGTCATCAAAGTGTGCTGCATGATCCTTAGTCCTGACATGTTGCGTATATGGTGTATTCTAGTAGAGTATTTGGTGCTTGGTGTAGTGCACGCTAAGTTATCTGAATAGATAATCTGTATGTAGTCGTAAGTGGATGTGATCGGAGAGTCGGACTTCTCTGTGTAGAGTGGCCAGCAATATGAGATTAATACAATAGAGATCATCACGCAGTAGAGAAGCTTGTGACTCATTTGAATATGTGCAGTGAGCCTCGCGTAAGTTATTATGCTTGTTCTCTTCTTTGTTGCAGACAGTCGTTATGTGAATGAGAGTAAGTTATGTATTAATGTTTGCGGTGTGTTGTTTAAGGAATGTTAATAGAGTCGAGTGGTGCGCATCTTGAGATGAACACGATTTATGTTAATTGTCATGGCACATTGGCTGAGTATCTCGGTTGATCTAACGCGCTGCCTCGCAGGTTCTAGAGCAACTACTTGCGTAGCTACAAATTATAGAGAAGCATCGAAAAAGTCAAAGTCTATCCAGTCGCAAAACCAAGCACAGAATGTAAAAGCGTGAAAAATAGTCGAGAATGAAAAAGCGTGAAAAAGTCAAAGTCAACCAGTCAAAAAGTCAAAGACAGCCAGTCAAAGTCAAAGTCAACCTCGAGACACGGAAACAGAATGAGCATCGAAAAAAGGACCCGAAACCCTAATTGTATCAAAGTGGGCCAACCCGTACCCATTTTAGTAGGTCGGGTCAGCCCACTACACTATTATAAACCATAAATTCCATTAAAAGCCTAAAACCCTCTTTTATATAAGACCGGCCCAAAACCAAAAAAATAAGCCCAAACCTACTTAACGATGTTAAACCAAAACCCTTTTTAGCCTTTGCATTGTTAGTCCTTAGGGACTAACAATGTAAACCCCTACACCTTAAACATCTTTGCACCCTAAGTCCTTTACCCCTAACAATGTTAACTCTTTACCCCCTACACCTTAAACCTAATTACACCCACGTCCCTAACCATAAACCCCGTTACCCTGTTCACCCCAAAACTTTTTCCCGCCAAACTTCCCACACTATTTATCATCCCTTTCACGTGCACCCTGCTACCCAACAAAACCATCACTCTCTCCGGTCCAACCCCACTTCACAAAACCCCAAAAACACCTTGGCAATCCCATGTTATTTCATTGGCTGTTAGAACAAAGACAAGGAATCAAGGGCTTGGAATCAAAGGCTTCGTGACCAAGAGAAATAGAAGGCTAGGATGAAGTCCTGATGCCTCTCACACAGAAAACACAACAAGCACACCTCAAAGGGCTCATACGACTATATATGTGTGTGTTTTTTCACACAGCAGAGGAGTAACTTTTTTTTAAGTTTACATTTTTAATAGGATAGCTTTTTATTGTATTTTTACAGCTTATTGTATTTTTAATTCAAGCAGTGTAGCTTTTTCAATGATTAATGAAAATTTGAGGTTTTAAGTTTATAAAAATTCTGAGTTTCTAATTTGTTGTTTCATTGTTAAGAATGTTTTATAAGCTTTGATATGCTCTTATTTGAGTTCTTCATAATCTGTTTTCATTAAGCTTGTATAAGCACTTAAGAAAATTTTACCAAAAACAAAAAAAAAAAAAACAACATCTACCTACTCAAAAATACCAAAGCTTTTGGATGATAAGCTTAGCAATGGAAGAGCTTATGGGTTTGATCACAATAGCTTCTGCAAGCGACTTGTAGACAACTCCTTTGAAGCATATTAAGGCCCTTTTTAGAGAGCAAGAGGGCAAGGTATGCACATTATTTTAAAATAACTCTTTTATATAGCCTCATTTTCTGTCCATTACTTATTTTAAAACCTAAAAAACTTGCTATATATGCATTTAATTGTTGGCTTTATTCTGCTTTCTTTAAATAGTTAATTTTTGTCATTATTAGCTTATTTGCTTAAGTAAAACTTCTAAACTACCAAAGTAAATAGCGTGTTTCCCAAATTTGCGAAAATCTGTCCTTAAATTGGTGTATTGTGTCAACGGGCCACAAAGGGGTCACAAGATGTCACAAATGAGTTTTTGAAATCTAAGTTCAGATCTTCCTTAGCTGTTAATATAGTCATAAGTACGTTAAAAGGAAGAAATTAAGGTTAAAATTTCAAGTATTAAGATCAATATGAAGTCTACCTATTTTGAATCTGTTGGACTCAAAACAACCTTTAAAAAGCTTATGTGATTAGATTTTTGTATAGATATGCACTTATTGTGAAGTGTATTTCTGCTTAGGTTATGGATATTTCAAAAGCAAGATGCAACAAGCTAGGATTAAGTGTGTCGCATTGGCTACTTGTGTTATTGGACTCACTACTGACAAATTGCATTCCCGCTTTTTTAAGTAACTCAAAGGCCAATTTATAATTTTAATTTATTAAGTTAGTTAATGATTATTTTTAAAACCTGATTTTCCAAATGGATAAGTATTTTATAAGTATTTTAATTAATCTGGATTTAGTCATAATTTGAACTTTGGACTTATTTTTTCTAGCTTAATTAAGTAGGCTGCAAAAGATCCAATTGCCATTATACAAAGAAAACCATAAACTCGACATACTGAGTGTAAACAGCCTTTTCATTTAGCTTTTTCATGGCTCTCCTTAATTTCAAAATACTTTTTAGTTGATGATTCTTGTAGCTTATTAGATAAGCTTTTCAAGGGTATAAGCTATTAAGCCATAAGGATCCTTTTTATAGCTTAAAAATAAGCTAGAAAAGTGTCCCTTGGCTGTTTGGCTAACAAGTTTAGTTAAAAAGCTTAATTGCTTTTTAAAGCTTATCCAGCATTATAGCTTTGCTTCTTTTTGTTCCATCTTTCTTATTAGGTTAGTTTCAAGGTTATGTTAGCTTATTAGGTTTAAGTTAGAGCTTATTTGAGTTTTTTTAGCATTTCTAGTCTAGAATTTTTAGTTTAAAAACCTTTCAGTAATTATGTCCTTTTAAGCTTAGTCTAGCTTAATTTGTTAGCTTATTTTTGTTCCCCATAGCTTATTAGGTGTAGGTGTGTATTTGTCTAGCTTATTTTGTCATTACCTTTGCTTATTTAGCCTAAAAAGCCAATTAGTTAGCCCCTTTTATTTCTTTGTTAAAAAAGCTAAAGTGTCATCCTTTTTCTGCTTATTCCTAGCTTATTTTTAAGTTTTATAAAAAGTCTCTTTTTAAAAATAGCTTATTTTTCTTAGCTTTTTAGTTTTGTAAAAAGAAAATAAAAAAAAATGTTTTCAAAAAGGAGAGGCACAAGGGTCGAACCTGTGACCTCTCCCTTTATACCAAAGCCTCAACACACACGCACACACACACTCACTACCACAGCACAAGATAGGGCCATCTGGTCATATCCCACACAATTTATTATATAACCCTCTTTTAGTCATTTAGCTTATCTGCCATATTTGGCTTATTTCTAGCTTATTCGTTTAGCATTTTTCTAGTTTTTCATTTTTCTTTGATTAAGCATAGTTCAAACTACTTTTCGTGATTTTTTCATAATTTTCGCAATTAGTTTACTATTTTTAATATTTAATTTAGACTAAATCCGTTTTTAAATCATAATAAATTATTAAAAAGTCAAAAAATATAATTTTTTTTTAAATTTTCTTTTATCAAATAGGACTGTAGAAAATTGGATTTGCTTTCGTAGGGTTAAAATTTTAGATTTTGAATTTTTAAAGAACGGTATTGAATCCCATTAACGTTTTTCGTGTTGTTAAGCTTAAATTGTTTTCGTTTTTGGTTTAGTTTTCTTTGTTCTTGCATTTTAGTCATTTAGGGTTTATTAAAAGTTAAAAAACCATTTTAGGATTAAATTTTGATAATTTTGGTTTTAAGTCGCGTTTTTACGTTCCCATTTACGTTTTTAATTTCGTGATTGCTGTCGTTTTTAGTTTAGCTTGCCTTTTAATTGCTTTTGTCTGTAGATTTATAAAATCCAATCCAAATTGTGATTATTCAAGCATAAATTCTCAAACCAAAACTCAATTTTCAAATTCACGCCTCGATGGGACACGACCCGGGAAAGTTTTTTTTAGGGTTTTTACTTTGGATAAGAGTGAATACTCTTTTAAAAAGCCTCTTGGATTTCTTATCCTTGATATTTTCCTTACTTATTATATTTATATTATATTTATTTATTATATATTATATATTTATATATATAGTAAAGAATTAGCGATCAATATATAACCCTCATTTTAGCATTCCTTGTTCGTACCATGTCGGTATGGATGATCTAACTTTTCTACTTGGCGTCTTGATGAATATTGGTTGTTCGGATCTGCTTCTTGGGATATTGGTACATTCCATTGGTACTTTCGTTGTATTGATTACTCGTAGGAGTATCAAAATTTTCTTTTAAGCACTAATTGTTCCTAACATATTAGTACGGATCATTGCTCCGTTCTTTATATATCCTTTGGTTTTGGTAACATGCTGCGACATGTTAGTACCGACGCTTTTCGATGGTTGTTCTTTCGATCGTGAGTACGGATGAGTCATTACGTTCTTCTTTTGGTTCGTAATGTCTTCGTATGAATTTCTCTTGTGCATGTTCGTTTCACTGTTAGTCTGACTATATGGTTCTTTATACTCCCTTTTCGCTTTCAAACAATAGAATTGTGTTAGAGTCTTTACGGTGTTTTACAAATCCCTTTTGGTATTACGATGTTCTTGTTTGGGTAACATATTTTATATTAATGTCGAATTATGAAAACCTTTTGAAGTATATCTTGATGGTGTGTGGGGAAAAATATTTTGAAATGATTTTATGAATACAACACTTTTATGGAAATGTCTCTGTATTGTTTTTTTAAGAAAACTATGTTTACAATAAATTTTGAAACAATATGATAAGTGGTTGACTGACAAAACTATTTTTTTAGATAATATTTATGAATAAGATATGATAATATTTTTTTTATATGCTCGTTTTTGATAAATTTTATAATTATAAAAATGATGTTTAAAGTAATTTATATGGGTAAGATGTGATACACTGTTAAATAACTGTCTCTGGATTTTATGACAACCATGATTAAAATGAATTTTATAAAGATTATATTTAAGACGAATTTTTTAAATTTATATTTTATAATTAAAACGACTCTCTTTATTATTATAAATTGATTTTTATAAAAACATTATTTAGTTGGTTCATTATTCGATATGTGTTCCTCTTGTCTTGATACGCTTTGTTTAATCTTTTGTTTGTGTTTCCTATCGGTATAGATATTTTATCATTTCTTTAAAGGATTCTTATGTCGTTTGATCCACATCTATTTGCATATGTGAAATCTCTTATATGTATTTTAGCCTTTGATTCAATATTCGTTTGCTACCCTATTCGGTATTTCGTAACCCTTAGAAGTCATTGATATATGTTTTATTTGACCAAGTCACTCTCCGTGGGGAGCACCTGTGTTGTTCAAAAGAAGGACAGTTCATTTCAAATGTGCATAGACTATCAAGAGTTACACAAGCTGGCCACCAAGATTCTCCCCAGGATCGACGACTTGCTCGACCAGTTACAAGTTTCGCGTTATTTCTCTAAGATAGATCTTTGATCTAGCTATTATCAGTTAAGATTGCATGAAGAAGGTATTCCAAAGACCGTATTTAGGGCCTAATATGGACACTTTGAGTTTACGGTTATGCCTTTTGGGTTAACCAATGCACCAGCAGTTTTTACGGACTTGATGAACCGGGTGTGCAAGCCGTATCAAGACAAGTTTGTCATTGTTTTTATCAATGATATCTTGATCTACTCAAAGTCTAAGGAGGATCATGAGGTTTATTTGAAGTTGGTGTTGGAGATGCTGAAGAAGGAAACGTTGTTTGCCTAGTTTTCCAAGTATGAATTCTGGCTACAAGAAGTGCGTTTTCTCAGACACGTGGTTAACAGTAATGATATTCACATAGACTTTAGTAAGATAGAAGCAATAAAGAATTAAAAAGTACCTAAGACGCCATCCGGGATACGATCATTCTTGGGATTGGCAGGTTACTACCGACGTTTCATAGTAAATTTTTCTAAGATTGCTAAACCCCTTATTTCACTAACTCAGAAGAATAAGAATTAGGAGTGGGCCAAGGAACAAAAGGAAGTTTTTCAGACGTTGAAGGGAAATATGTGAAATGCACCAATATTGTCATTACCTGATGGATCCAAAGAGTTTGTAGTTTACTACTACGCGTCGAATCAAGGATTAGGTTGAGTACTCATGCAAAGAGGCAGGGTAGAGAACGCGACAGCAGAAATGCTACGTGGCCTGGACCAACTAATGGAAAGGAAGGAAGGTGAAGGTATGTATCTATTATGGGTTCCATTAATAGGTAATGTAAGGACAATAATGATGGACGAGGCTCATGCATCAAGATACTTGGTACATTCGGGAGTGAATAAGACGTACTATGACCTTAGAGATATGTATGGTGGCCATGTATGGAGAAGGATATTACTACATATGTTAGCAATTGTTTGACTTGTTTAAAGGTGAATGCTAAAACATCAAAGACCTTCGGGTTTACTGTAACAACTAGAGATACCCAAGTAGAAATAGGATATAATAACTATGGACTTTATTACAAGGTTGCCAAGATCAAGTAGTGGGTATGATACAAATTGGGTGATAGTCGATAGACTGACTAAGGTATGCCTATTACATGGTTGTACGTGAAGATTTTAAAATGAGGAATTTGGCAAAACTTTACACTAATGAGATAGTAACAAGGCATGGAGTGCCTGTGTTGATCATCTCAGATCGTGGTGGAAGATTTACTTCACGGCTTTAGTAGACATTGCAGAAGGCATTGAGAACACGGCTAAAACATGCGTACGACTTATCATCCTCAAAACGGACAGACAAAGTGAGCGTACCATTCAGATTTTGAAGGATATGTTGAGAGCGTGCGTGATTGATTTTTTTTGTGGTAATTAGGATACTC